>CAOGCB011324226.1:0-10028 GCA_948266635.1 Cnidoscolus chayamansa | reverse complement strand
AATGGTTAAAGAAGGAATCATCAGGCTGCCTGCACCATGAATTTATTTGAATAAGATGCTTAATGACTGTGTTTAATGGTGTTCTTTATTCTCTTTCCCTACCCTACCAAAATCTCTTTGATGCCTGCTTTGGCAAATAATGATCAGCTTGCTAATTATGTATTTAAAAAGCAAAAATTAAACAGTAAGAGAATTTACTTAAGACTCATTATATGTATAATATTCATTATGCTTTTTGATATCTTAAAATCCTGTCAGTAAAATTCTTTAAAGAAAGAAGAAAATCTATTTATTGGTGTTTTTATTATGCTTGTTGATTAATTGTACATTTTGATTTGGTCAGTTACAGTCAATTTAAGAATCTCAACAATCATGTTAAAATTCAATCTGATCACGTAGAGACAGAGCATGAATTAGGCCACACTTGTTGGAGGCACCTAGAGAATTAATCAGTTTACATAATTATGTACCAAACATTCTTTCCTGTCACCTTTTATTTCTCTATTTTTCTACCGTGGCAAGCATAAACAGTTAATTGCATGCCATGTGAATTACTTCTTTTGCTGGGGAGAGAACAGGAATTGTTGTCGACTCAATACTCTGTTTCATCACCATCTCCTCTCCTGTAGAGTGGGCCAGGTTGAAGCAACATCGCTGAAACTCAAAAGCTTGTCTGTTCTTTACTTTACTGAATAGATTTGTTGACATAGACATCCTTACATCCATTAACTAAGGGCAAATTCTCATTCTTCAGTTCCTGCAGCTGCAGGCTAATTCTTGGACTTTGTTGGAACTTTAAAGATCCTAATTCTCTGCCAATGGAAAGCCTATGAACACTTGCATAAGCTCACTTTTTGACACACATGAATCAACATATTAACAATTTAACTTATGTAGCAGCTGTCAGGAATCAGGATCTTTCAATTCTCTCTACATGCACACACGTGCAGGATTAACTAAGAATCATGAAATTAAACTATAAATTCAAGACATTAATAGATCATATTGGATTCTCAATTGAGAAAGATAATTAGATAAGAAAGTACAACACAAGATGTACATGGCAGCAAAATCCTTTCCAGGGAAAAAGGAAAGAAAAGCTATACAAAGATTACAAATGTATTTAAACTTCAAATTTTATCAAGAATAAAGCAATAAAAGTAAGCTATAAATCCTGATAAGGATTGGTCTTCCCATTTCCCACACAAGAACCCAGGGAGAAGATTTCTTGAAAAAAGTGCACGAAAAATTATTGAACAGAGAAAAAAGTTGAAAATTACTTCAATTATACGTTTTAAAATGGAAAATGGCAGTTCCATACGATGCTCGTCATCATTTCCAGCTTCGACTTCTTGATAATGGATCTTTCATTCCACCAACAACCCATGTTTCTTTTGCTATATCAGATGAAATTTTGTACCAGTCGGTGTCGTATCTCATCACCACCAAGCTCTCTTTGTTGGTATTTCTTTTCTCTTCTTCTATTAATGCCTCTAAACTCCTTCCTTTCTTCTCTTCTGTTTTCCTGTCCTCTTTTTGATCTTCTGCTTCTTCTTCTTCTTCATCATCATATTCTTCTCGTTCTTTTGCTTTCTCTTCTAGCCAGCTCTTTGCAGGAGCAGACCGGCAGCGCATAAGTAACAGAGCGTTGGGAGGAGGGACGGAAGTTGTAGCAACAGACTTGTCACTGCAGGACTTCTCTTTCTCTTTATCTTTTCTCTTTCCTTTGCAAAACTCGTTGTTTTGATTCTCCTGTAACACCATGAACCATTTAGAAAATACGGTACTTGAAGCTTCATTGCCATCAGTTGCCCCAGCTCTACAGTTGTTTTCTCGATATTCTTCGTCTTCTTCATCATCTTCATCATCATCATCGGTAGTAATATCTGACTGAGGAATGGACCCGAAGCATCGAAAATCGAATCTTATGTTTCTTAAACATGTCAAGAATTGCATTATATCTTTCTTGAACCCAAGAGAATCCATCCAGGAGGATCTTTTCCTGTTTTTCCTATTGTTGTGAATTCTCTCAATCTCCTCCATGACCGATTGCCAGCTCTTACATGCAACGGTTTTGTGCCTCACTTTGATCTGCCCAGCGCAGGTCACCTTCGGTGAAGTTGGTTCTGAGATCTCGGAGCCCATTTGCTTGTTTTTGGCCCATAATAGAGGGCTAGCTTGACCACCAGCACCTCTAGTGCTAGATTTCTTTAGGAGGGAGTGGTGGCGGCGGTGGTGACGGTGGCTGTGGCAGTGATAGCGCTTGCTGGGCTCTACTGGTCTTGCAGGACTGCAAATGGGCTTGGGCAGTAAGGTTAGATGGGCTCTAGGAGGAAAACATACCAACAGATCTGCTGATGGAGCTCCCTTGTGAGCTTCCCTCGCTTTCATGTTGATTCCTTTGACTCTTTCTGCTTTGCGAAACCCAGTGGATGACTTTCTTCTTCTTGCCGGTTCTTTCTTTTAGATGTTGAGGTTGATGAAGCGTATGGTTAATGAGTTTGAAGAGAGATGAATGGTTTTAAAAGAAAGGAGGCAAGAGATTGACAGCTTTCATTTGCTTTTTCATTCTCTTTACCATCTGTTTGTTCATTTTTCTAACGCTCCTTTTTGCTGCCATTTGAAATGGGGTCACAAGTGAGCTTCACCCATGGCCTTTGCTTTTCTAATGCTCGCCAAAGCCATTAAAAAAATTGCATACAAATAAAGTTAAAGTTGAGTAGAAAAAAGTTGAAACCCACGAGCCTTGTTTCATGATCCAATCATGCTATCAACTTGTGATACTTTGTGACTTGTGAGCCCTTGCCTGTAATATTACTCATGCCCACTAGCTATAGTACCTTCACACATATCCACAATCACCTAGTTATCTACTTTTATGCTAATTAGCATCTAATCTAATGTTAAAATGAGAGACAAAGAATGTTAATTTTTAGGACAAGAATATAAAAAGAACACCGAAAGTTTCAACTGTGTGAAAAAATGGATTATGTAAAGTAAGTAATTGCCATAATGAAGATGGATGCACTTGAGGACATGAATGGTCCCCCCAAAAGTCCGACCTCTACACCTTGCGTTAGGATTAGCCTTCTTTGCTTTTGCCTGGGACCTTCCACGAAGGAGCATCTCCTTAAGCCTACTATATAAATCTTACTGTTCATGTTTGTAGTTATCATCATCATTATATATATACATAGACGTGGTTTGTGGGGACTCTGAGTTGCTTCTCAACTGTGGTTCTCTTCTTTTCTTTTCTTTTCCTGTTGCTGTGTTTATGTACATGTACCCAGTTTGGAATTCTTGGAAAACACATGCAGTTGTTCATTTGTTCTTGAAAGAAACTCTAAATGATAATATCCAACAAGGCAATTGAGATTGATGGGAAGTAAAATGCAAGTCATTGAATAATCTTGTGGTGAGAATATTCATGCACTAATTATAAGGATTTTCTTTTACCTGATGTACAACGTTTTGCAAAGGTTCAAACATAGATGCAATAGTTTCATGTCACAAACAAGGTTTCTAGAGCACTCACATAAGAACTAATGAATTAATTGAAAAATATAAAGGTAATGCTTATAAGTTTATTAATCAAGCTCATTATTTCTATACAACTTTATCAAGAAAAAGGCTAAAAAAGCAAGGGGGGGTTGAGCAAGCTAAGCCTAATATTTGTTGAGCAAATCCATTCTAAAAAAAAAAAATGAAGTGTCACAATGTGGGACGTCCTATTATTGAACCTATTCATGATTTGAGACATGGTAGGGTTTAGAGAAGATGAGATTTTTAAATAAAAGAAGGCTCAAAACCATCATCTTCTGATCAAATTTCTTCAGATTGATTGATTTCATAGAAGCAGTTTGTCAAAAGGGATTGTGGTTTAGGTAGTGATGATCAAATGCTCTATTAAATCGAAAAACTATGAATAAAAAATTATATGATGTTTAATGAGATGATCTTATAATGATTGGTTTTAGTTTAAAGAGAAAATTTAATTGCAGAAAGGTGGGAAATGAAAACAATTATAGGATACATGCTCCATCATAATGCAACCCATTGTTAAAAGCATAATTAACAAGATCCATGACTCTTTTTTTTTTTTTATTTATGATCTTAATCTTCAATCTTTAAAAAATAAATTCTCTTTTCTAAGATCATGATCATGATGTCATTTATATTATGAATTTGGATCTGAGTTTTGACTGTAAACTGTTGAATTTGACAGTAAACAGGTGATCTTTATGGCATATTTGGAGGATTAATTCATATTGAATTTCACAGTAAAACACTTGATTATCGTTATTGAGCCTAACCCATAATTTAAAAATATTGGGTTTGAGCCTTAGGTCCAATCCATCTAAACCCGTGATCCCTCTTCTTTGATGAATAAACAAGAAATTTCTAAAACCCTGTCAGCTCATGGAATTTGTTAACTAATGAGAACTTGCATGCCTCTTACATTGTTGTTAATTCCAGTGGTGAAGAAAGACTGGAGTTGCTTGAGGTCTTGGAATGTACGAATTTGCTCAAGAAAAAAAGCCTAGTCTTCGGATGGTTACTAATGCACAGTTCTTGCACAAAGTGTCAAATGAACTTGGAGAATTGCATGTTGCTGATAACGGTTCATAGCCAACCCAATCTGTATATTACTGAGTACCAGTTGATAGTTCTTTTTTACTGAATGTTTTCATTGTTTATTATAATGTGGAGAAAACTTTTAATTCATGTGGTGTTTGATAGATTTGTTCCATTCGAAAGATAAATTATATTGATTTAAAGGCATTAAGGTCCAAATATAACGCTCTATATCTAAAGAAAAGATTCTTAGGATCAAAGGTAACAAGTTCATACAAACGAAGTTTAAGATCCACGATCATGCCCTGTAAGGCTAACAAAATCTAAGGGTTCAAGAAACTCTAGCTTGCTGAGAATGGAGATCATTTAGAAACCTCCACCGTTATAGGACAAGAGCTTGCAGGAAAGAAGCCGTTGGGGTTAAAGATGATACCCTAGAAAAATAAATTCAAAATTTTAATGGAGAGTACAAAGGAAGATAATGAAATTAAAGAGAAAAGAACTTACTATGCAAAAGGATAAGTTTATCCATGAATTGCTTTCACATTTATAATGCTGAAATTAATGAAAATAAAAAATTTATTCTAAAAAGATAATTAAAACTAAGAAAATGGAACTATTGATAGCACACTCCCTAAAGCTTGGTCTAATTTGTTTTAACTAGGAGATAAGACCTTAAATAAATAAAAAAACGAAAGACACATGAGAGTTTAAGTCCACTCCTCCTTGCTTTTGGCACTACAAACTCCAATCTTGTGCCTCAATAGTTCGAACTTGTTAACTGCAAGTGGTTTTGTGAATAGGTCTGTTACTTGATCTTCAGATTTGCAGTAGACCAAAGTTACATCTCCATTTTATTGCACATCTCTTAAGAAGAAGAGCTTGATGTGGAAATGCTTTGTCTTTCTATGAATAGAAACACCGGATTGTGAGAAATTGCAATTGTAGCCTGATTATCAACAAAAATCTCTGTATAATTCTCTTGCTCCATATTCAAATCATACAAAAGTTTTTTCAGTCATAAAGCTTGAATGACAACTGTTGTTGTTGCGATAAATTCAGCTTCTACTATGAATTGTGGAATAATCTCTTACTTTTTTGAACACCATGAGAAAACATAGCAAATAAGATGTCAGGCCTTGTTAAAGTAAGGTACATGAGGCAACCGATCAAGCTTCTATAGTGGCCTTCATCAACTTTATCATCTCCATCTTCTTTGCTCAGCTTCACTTTCTAATTCATTGGTGTGTTTATTGATCTGCACCCCTCAATTTGAAATTTCTTCAGAATTTCTTTAGCATATTTTTTTTTGGCAAATAAACACTTCATTATGGCTTGCTTAATTTCCATCCCAAGAAAATAAATCTTGAGACCAAGATCTGTCATCTCAAAACTTGCTTCATTTCCTGTTTGAAATCCTCAACCAGCAAAGCATTGTTTTTTGTCACCAAGAGATCATCAACATAAAGTGATATAATAAGAAAATTGTTTTCCTTGTGTTTAACATAAAGAGTAGCCTCTGATAAGCTTTTAATGAATTATAAACTCTGTAAATGATCATTTATCCTGTTGTACCAGGCTCGAGGCGCCTGTTTTAATCCGTAGAAAGCTTTTTTGAGCAAGTAGACTTTATTTTCTTCTCCTTGTACCACAAATCCAGCCGGCTGTTCCACATAAATCCCCTCCTGTAATACACCATTCAAAAAGGCAGATTTGATATCTAACTAAAAAACTTCCTACCTTCTTGTGCTGTCATGGCTAGCAACATTCTGATTGTGTCTAATAGAGCGACAGGAGCAAAGGTTTCAGATTAATCAACACCAAAAAAACTGAGCATAGCCTTTAACAACTAGCCTGGCTTTGTATTTGTTGATAGACCTATATGCATTGAGCTTTGTTCGGAACACCCACTTTACTCCAATGATTTTTATGTCCTTGTGTCTATCAACTAATTCCCAAGTTTTATTTTTCTGGATCATTGACATCTCCTCCTCCATTGCTCTCTTCCATTTTGGATTTTCAAGGGCTTCTCCATGTTCACCAGGCTCACAAACAGTCACATTGCATCTCTGATATATATATGCTAGATATCTTGTTCCTCTAACTGGAGGGTCATCAACTAAATTATTTAGCCACTTGTCTTTTGCTTGATCTTCAGTGGGGATTGAATTCATGTAGAAGTGCAACTGGTTTTTGTGAATCCCAATCCCATTGCTCATATTCGTTGAAATAAACATCTTAGTCATGGTCATTTTTTTAGTTTGTGGAAGATACACCCATTAAGCTTTGAAAACTGAAATATATCCCACAAATATGCATAGAGTGACCCTTTTATCAAACTTATCAAGCTTAATCTGTGGAATATGAGTGAAACAAACACAACCAAACATTTTAAGAAATTTAAATGAAGGTTTATAATCATACCACAACTTAAATAGAGTTTTATCCTTCACAACCTTGCTCGTAAGATGATTTTGTAGAAATATTGTTGTATTTGTAGCCTGTGCCTAGAAACTTTTAGGCAACTCCTTCTCATGTATCATACATCTCACCATGTCCATTACATATCTGTGTTCCTCCTTGTATTGATCTCGTTTTGTTGTGGAGTGTAAGGAGCAGTAAGTTGATGTTCAATACTTACTTCTTCACAAAACAAATTGAACTTTGTCGATGTGTATTCCTTTCCATTATCAGACCCCAAAAATTGAATTTTGCAGCCACTTTGATTTTCCACCATTTTCTTGAATTTCCAAAAAACTCTAGCAACTTCTGACTTGAATTTCAAGAAGAAAAATCCAGCACATTCTTGTAAAATCATCAATAAAAAAAATGTAGTAGCAACTACCTTGTATTTGATGGTTCACTTTGAGGTCCAACAATGTCGGTGTGAATTAGTTGCAGCTTTTGTGAGGCCCTCCAAGCTGATTTAGGGAATGGCAACTTATTTTGTTTACCAAACTGACAAGTATGACAATTTGGCAAATGATCAGCTAGAATTGGTAAGTCTTTTATCACATCATTTTTCTTCATTTCTAACATCCGTCTAAAATAACAGTGCCCAAGCCTCTTGTGCCAAATTTCGGTGAGGTTATTTCTGTTGGATAGGCTGCTTGCTCCTCTTCAGTTGGATCGAATAAGAAGTTTTTACCTCTCATTTTAATTTGCAAAATCTGCTCTTCAGTGGCATCATAAATGAAACATTGCCTATTTTCAAATGTCACTTTGAATTATTTTTCAAGCAGTTGGTCTATACTCAACAAATTTTGGTCAATTTTAGGTTCATAAAAAACATTAAAAAATTATTTTTATAATTGAGACGGTTGAGATTGCAATGGTCCCCTTCCCTTTTGCAGGGATATAAACTCCATTTCCGACCTTGACTTTTGTGATTTCAGTGGGCTTTAATTCTTTAAAGATAGTTTTATTGTAAGTCATGTGATTCATACAGCCGCTATCAATAAACCAACATTCAGAATTGTATCTGGCAGAATAACATATTGCTACAAACATCTGATCTCTTCATCTTGATCAGCTACTTGAGCATTTGCTTCATGCTCTTGATTCTTGCTTCTGAAAATTATAGCTTCATGTCCCAACTGATTGCACTTAGTACACTTTGCATCTGGTCTTTTCCAACATTTGCATGGTGGATGACCCATTTTGCCGCAGTGCTAACAATGAGGATAATTTTCTCTTGGAATTTCTACTTCTACCTCGATTTTGGTTTTTTATCATGTGATTATTCTTTTTAGCATCATCGTGCTTGACTGGAAGACCTCCCTTAATAAAATCATTATGCCTCATTATCCTTCTTTACTCTTGAGCTTGTAAAGAACTCAACAACTCTGCCAAGGTGACCTTTGACAGATCCCTTGTATTTTCTAAAGTGGTAATTGATGTTTCATATTTTTCAAGCACTATAACAAAATTTTTTTAAGTAATTTGTGAGTTAGAAAATTCAGTACCAAATAACCTTACTTTGTTAACAATATCAAACAGTCGATCCGAGTATTCTTTGACTGTCTCTAATTCCTTCATCCTTTGCGGCTCAAATTCTCTTATAAAATTAAACGCTTTTATGTCTTTCACCTTTTCATCTCCGGCATACTCTTCCTTTAACTAATCCCAAATTTCTTTCACTGTTTTGAGATCCATATTCTAGTTTCTTTGAATAATTTTAAATTTCTTTCGCTGTTTTGAGACCCATAATTCTAGTGAAGACATTCTTTGAAACATCTGCAAACAAACATACTTTTGCCTTTGCCTTTCTAGTTTTTCGATCCTTATGATTTTTTATATGGGCCATGGTGGGATCTTCAGACAGCAGAATAACATCATAGTCCTCTTCCACGGCTTTTCAAAAATCAAATGGTTCTAAATGGGCTTCCATTCTCACTGCCCAATACTAATAATTTTCTCCATCAAAGACATGAGCGTTTTTGTGAAAAATTGGGGTCGCCTTCTATTTCACAAATCCCTCAAGAAGAGGGCTTTGATACCACTTTGTTGGGGTTTAAGATGAAAATCCAGAAAAATTAATTCAAAACTTTAATAGAGAGGACAAAGGAAGATGATAAAATTAAAAGAAAAGAACTTAATGTGATAATTTTATTTATGAATTGCTTTTAATTTATACGGTTGAAATCAACTAAAAATCAGAAATTTATTCTAAAAGGATAATTAAAACAAAAAAACGGAACTGATTGATAGGACGCTCCCTAAAATTTGTTATAATCTGTTTTAACTAAAAGATAAGAGCTTAAATAAATAAATATATGAAAGACAGGTGAGAGTTCAAGTCAAATAAGCAAATATCTATCAGAAGCAAAGAAAAAGAAAACATGGGAGCATTGGCAACTATAACAGAGAAGATACTAAGATTTATAGATCACAAAAACCAAAACCCACTATGGAAGCACGACAAACCTTAATTTGTGTCATTAATGTGATGTAGAGAAGAGGTCGTCGCGGCCTGTCTTCATTTCTTAGAGATGTCTGTCCAGAAACAAAAATAAATGATTAAGGATCTTCAAAAAAGACACGAAGAAAAAGCTTTTTTCATCAAAGAAACAAATAATCTGGAATACACCATTAATCAAGCCCAGATCTGGCTAGTGGGGTTTCTTACTTTGACGATGAACAGTATGCATGAAATGTAATATTGTTATGAAGGGTAATATTTGCTGCTTCTGTGTATCTTTATCATTTTTTTTCTTTTTTGCCTTAATTATGTTTATGACCAATTTTGTTCAAGTAGCAAAAGAAGGATGCACAAACCTTGATGGCAAAACTCAAACATACAAAACCAGACGCTTCATCGTATTAGAGAGTTCGTGTCCACTTTGTGAGTAACTTGTCTCAACCCAATTATTATGGAGTGGAGAGAGTAAGGGTGGAATAGTAAAAGGAGGCAGTGGAAAAGATCTCCCCGGGGATTGAAAAGCAACAGCCAA
>CAOGCB011323665.1:0-12259 GCA_948266635.1 Cnidoscolus chayamansa | reverse complement strand
TCTTTCCTCTGTTTTATATGTTTTTCCGGAGAAAATTTTCTTCATGTCTTGCTAAAACTGCAGAAATCATCGTCCTCCGCTATTGGAGGAGTAGGCGACGGCGTTGGTAATAATCTTGGCACTGGCAGCACCATTAATATTGACTTCTGTGCTTCTTGTTCTTATAGGTATCTCTTGCTTTAATTCCTTTGCTGTCGATATTGAATTGCTCTGTTTTGTTTCTAGTTAAAAGATTACTCGTGCTTATTATCCGTTTTGTTGCTTTATGCATATCGTGTTTCTTTACTAATGCGCATTGAAACCTGTTGAATTTGACGCAGTAAAGCTAGGTTTCCCTATTCATGTTTCTTCTTAATTAACCTGGATAGAAATCTTTGCTGAAAAAAGGCCATAAATTGGTAATAAGTTCACTATTTTTAGCATAAAACACATGAAGCAAAAGACTTTATTCACGTGTCAAGTGCGTTACCACTAATGCTGATTGGCATGGCAATATTGACAGTAATATGGCAGATAAGGTCTTTTTTTTTTTTCTTAATTGTCCATTTGTTAAAACCAAGGTATATCTTACTTTGTCGATAACCACGCAAATGATAAATGCAACCCGTGTCTTGTTGGATAGAAGAACAAAGTAAATCACAAAGTATTTAAAACCTTTAAATTCACCATTGGAAGCATAAGTAGATAATAATTAATAATGTTGAAGTTAATGTGTCCTTTGGATTCACCAGATGTACTTGATTGTAAAATGGTTCAAAATAGTTTACTTAATGGAGCAAAAAGTAAAGATTACTTCAAATATAAAATTTTGAAATGTTTTTGCACCATTAGTGATATCTCTTTTTCAATAATTTTTTTTTTCTTACTGCTATTTACAAATTTGAAGTAGAAGAACAATTTTTAATTAATAATAGGAAGCAACATTTAAAAAAATATGAAATTTCACTTAATGAATAATAATAGGCAATACTAAAAAATGAAATTTCAAGTTATATGTTTCTCACATGCAACTATTTGGTTTATATTGGCAGAGGAACTGCTATAACTATGAAAAACATGCTGGAAACACAATTTCCGGGGATTAATGTAATTTTGGCGAACTATCCTCCTCCATTTCCAAAGCGCTTACTGAGCAAAGTTGTTCCAGTTTTTCAATTTGGAATCATTGGAGTAATAATGGCAGGTGAACAAATTTTTCCAAGGTTAGGATTTGCAGTTCCACCTCCTTGGTACTATTCTTTACGTGCAAATAGATTTGGAAGTATTGCTAGCACTTGGCTTTTTGGAAACTTCATCCAATCTTTCCTCCAGAGTTCTGGTGCTTTTGAAGTATACTGCAATGGTGAATTGGTAAGATCCTTTCTTTTTGTCATTCATCATTCTGGCTTTTCACTTGAGAGCAAAATCTTTTGCCCTAAAATAGGAGTTTACTTGTTTGGATAACTTGTATTTATGCATTTGATATGATCCGAGTACGAGATCAAGTAGCGGATCTATGGACTTACGGATTGAGAGTTTTTTTCCTTTTCTTTTTTCCAATCTATGGTGAAAAGTTACGGATCGTGAAAGCGAACCCTGGATCTTTGAGTTGCAAGGACTCAAGCCTTTTGGTTAAATATAATTCTCATAATTTTATTCATAGGCTGTCTTAAATAGCAGAAGGAATATTTAAATATTCTCCCGAAGCAGAATAGAAATAGGTATTAGTATTACACAAACTATATTCCTATTTAGACTTAGGATGCATAATGTTGTCTTATCCTCATTACATAAGAAAACCTTTCGACTTCTGTAGCAATTTAACCAAACTTCAGCAGCCCTTTCTTAAACTTGCTTGACCTTATTTTGTCTCTCATGGAATTTCAATTTGTCTCACATCATCATTCCTGTTCTTCAAGATGTGCTTGTCCTCGAGCAGAAAAGTCAGAACCTGGTATTGAAACTGTTGTCCTTAGGAATGAAGTCCAAGAAGATCGGTGAATTAGATAAAAATAGATTTTTTAGCTCTTACTTGGAAACTAAAAGATCTTCGCTAGCAATTTCTGTGTGTACAGTGTAGCGAATATATACATCAAGGAAACAGCAATCGACACAACTAAATGTAGCACCAACATTAAAAATGTACTCTGATTTGGGGTTGTAAAACATGGTATAATGGGGCTGTAAAGATCACAAGTCAAACAACAAATTAAACTGTTCAGTTCAATCATCAAACTTAAATAATTTTTTTTTTCTATTATGTCAAGCAAACATCCAAACAAATAACTAAGCATATATAATTATATATATCAAAATAAAGAAGTTACAGTTCACTCCTGGCCTACATCTACGTCTTAAAGTGCCTCTTTGAGATTTTCTTTCAACTATGCAACTCTTTTTCGAGGGCAAGAATCGAACCTTTTTACACCAAGGCCAATCAGCTTTCTAGTGGTGTTTGTCCGACCATTCACAGTCAAGTGATCCCCACACTCAACCTAGAAGCTTCACAAGGTACTTGACAATCTTTCCACAAGCTTTAATCTCAGTGCTTGAGAACCTAAATACTAGATTTTTCTTTGTTTCTGTATCTCTCAAACTCTTAATTCATTTGAAAACTTCTAATAAAGATGAGAGATGATTTACTCATAAACCATAAAGTTCAGTTTCTCAAGTTTTTGACTAAAAATATTATTTGAAATCAATGACTTTTCATCAAGTTAAAAAGGAAAAATAATGCTCTCTATACTGAGTTTGAAATGTAGTTGTTGGGCCAAAGAAAAAGTGAGAGACCGTTAAAAAGCCTGATAAACTACCCTTATTTTGTCCCCCGCAAAGTTGTCAGGTCTGCAGGTGATAAAATTACACGTCTGATTTCAAAATTAGTCTTCAAAGCCATTGATGAGAACTGACCACAATATCACTGAAATACTTGAGTCTCTAGAAATTGAAATTGATTTCTTTTTTGGATGCCATGGATGAGAAACGATCACACAACCACTACCTTAATGCTGTTGAGAAATGCATGACTTCCTCCATGGGTTGAGATAGTGGCGGACGCAGGACCGCAGCTCTGGTGGGGCACCACTGCATTATAATTTCAGGGCACCACTATTTCAAGTTTTTTCCGGTCGCCGGGGGGCACGTACCAAGACTGGCCCCCTGCGTCCGCTCCTTGACAGGGGCTACTCCAAGGCTTTTCGAGTCGTCGGGGGGCACGTGCCAGGGCTGGCCCCCTGCGTCCGCCACTGGGTTGAGAAATATGATGTGAAGTGCGAATTATGAGACGAGTCAATATATTAGGTTGAGAAAGTGAAGGATCTACATGAATTTTTTGAGAGCTGAATCTATGTTATAAAACGAACCTTTCAGATTCTTAACCATCTAACAAAATTTTTTTTTTCCAATCTAAGCTACTTTAACTGAATTGTGAAATTTCATATCAACTTTCTTTTTTGGTCTTTAAATTTCATATCAACTTTGATAATGGGCCACTTGCAAAATCTAGAGTCTAGGCAATGTTATTCCTCTGTAGAAAATTACCATTTTACCATTCAAAAGAACGGGTACTCCATTTAATTGTCCAGGTTAGCGAGTATTTAATCCGAAATCAAAATCTATTTGGACCCGCATAATTTAAAGAGATGGCACATCTGCAACTTACCTTGGTGTTTGGTCTCTGTCAAAAGGTGAAAACTTGTCTCATCTGAGCTGCAATTGAGGTTGTAATCTACTTGATAAATTAGCACAAGTTTATAAGAGTACATCAGGAAAGAAAAGGAAAGGGAGGAAAAAGTGAGAAAAGAGAAAGGAATCACTGAATAAACATTTATGACCTGTCCCGAGTTCATGTTAACTGCCAAACGTAAGATGAGGGAACAGAAGTACAATTTGACTCGGGTGTACTAAAGCCAGCAACTAAATTGTACGCAGAGTGCTTACTTTTTGCAGGTAGAGGCGTAGAGCTTGTTGGTCACTTTGTCCTAATGGTAAATCTTCAGGAATCCTCAAAACTGCTGAAAGGTATGGTCTACCATACTCCATTCTCTGTTACCAAGTTCATATGGTCCTGAGCAGTGGTGTTAAGGTGAGAGGCAACACCAAGGTGATAAGGTACCTATGGCTTTAGGCGACATGCGAGAGTCTTTTTTTAAAGTGAACCTAAATTTATATATAAATATATATACACAAACAATTATAAATACATATACATGACAAAATTACACATTCATACTAGAAATTAAAATAAACATATGATAACCATAGTGTCATTTTAGAAGGGAAGAAGAGAATGAAAGAAGATAGAAGAGGAGAGAAATACTTAAAAAAAATAAAAAGAAACTGCTGTTTCTGTGCCATGTACAGCAGGGGAACAAAAGAGAAGGAAGCAGAAGAAAGGGAGAGAAAGAAGGAAGAAAGGGAGATATATCTGTTAGTTGTCCTTAGGATGACAGAAAATACTCTTTGTTGCTGCTGGCTGCTATTTGAAACAAATTGGGAGAGGATAGAATCTTCGTTTTGCTGTTTAAAGGTATTTAAAAACCAAAAAAGAAAAAAGTACTGTTATTTCAATGAGGTAGTGCCTTTGGCGCCTTAGTGGTCAGAGGCATCGCCTCTTTGAAGGTTGCCTCACCTCAGTCAAGCGACGCAAGGAGGTGGCGCTTTGCTTCACCTAACTCCTTGCTTTGCCTTTAAGAACACTGGTCCTGAGTCCTTAGATCGAGTTACAGGCTCAGGTCTATGGGCATGTGGATTGAATTGACAGGTTTTTTGCTCTTTTACTCTTTTTTTCCCTGACCTATGGTGAAATAAATTAGGGCTCGTTAGATGGGAATATGGTCATCAAGTTCTAACTTGTAAGGACTCGAGCCTTTTAGGTAAAAGTAGTTCGCATAGTCTCATTCATCTTAAATAGTACAAGGAAAGTCTTATTCTTCCCATTGAGAATAGAAATAGTAAGTACAATTATTATTCCAACTTAGACTAGAAGCATTATACATTCCAACCTAGATTAGGAGATTAGGGATACATAATATTGTCATATTTAGGCCAACTCATAAGAAAACTGTTAGATATAGCAGGAGAACGCTGATTGGGGAGGATTTCGCCTCTCTATGATTGGGGAGGATTTCGCCTCTCTATGATTGGGGAGGATTTTGACTTTGAGAAGGTAGTTAGTTTGTTCAGAAAATGTAGTAGCTTTTGGGAGGTTGTTAAAGAAATGGAGGGAAATTGTAACTGTCAAGAAGAATTGTATAGAAGGAGTGGAATGTAAAGCGAAGGATACCTAAAAGTTTAGTAGCAAATATCTCCTCTGATTCTCCTCTAAATTCTCTTCTCTTCACTGTCTTCTACTTTCTCTTCTTCTGTGTCCTTTCATCCTCTAATTCTTCTTTTTCTTCCGCTATCCTGGATATCGGAATTTCCATCTTAGGTTCTGGATTTCTGTCAAAAACTTTCCGACTTCTTTTGCACTCAGCTAATGGCAGTTTGCAGCTGCCCTTTGCTAAGCTTGCTTGACCCTGTCACATCTCATGAACATTCAGTTTTGGGCTCACATCATCTTGTTTATATACTTGTCATGGATTCAAATAACAGCCGTTACGATATGTAATAGGAAATTGGAGCTTATTTCCCATTACTCCCCGAGAAATGCAGGTGTACGTAATGGCTGTTACCAACCATTACTAATAGTAAAGGCCGTTATGAATAATTGTCCTCCCTTATATTCACATGCCAAATAGAACAAAAAGATCTGCATTCCAACAAGAGAGACCTGGAGAAGCTCTTTTTTTTTTTTCCCTTTGAAACTTCTCTATTTTCACTCAAAACAACTCATTCTTACATATTTCTCCCTTGAATTCTTCATAAAAACTATCTCTATTCAATAGTTCTCTACTTTCTTTTAGAAGGTGAGTTTATTAGTTTATTTTGCTGTTCTTTTTTTCTTCATTTGTTATTATTTGCTGTTTTTTAACTTTTTTTGTATATTTGTAGATCAAAGCTCAAACTGATAGTAGTTTTTAATTAAAATTACACTTTTAAGTATTAGTGTGTTTGATCTATAAGATTTTGCTTCTTTTTTTTTTTTTCTTATTTTGAAGTATTTTTTAGAGAATTAGTTTGTTAAAACACATTATTAATTATAAAATAACTTTATACTTAATTATTATTTGAAATTGGAATATTTATGAATGATATGTTTATATTTTAATAAAGCATAAGAATGATAGATTGGTTTTTTTTTTCTTAAGGTGTAGATGTTTATGAATAATATATTTAGTCTTTATTTGATGTTTTTATATTTATTATATAGTTGTTTTGTATATTAGTCTTTCTTATATTTATCAATATCTATTCATTTTCATGAATGAGATATGTTTATAGTTTAATAAAACAGTCCCACTCTTGTTATCCGTGGCCATGGCCAGACCGCGACTGGGATTTAAAACCATGATATGTGTGTCTGTGATTGTAAAAGTTCCCCTATGATTACTGAACTTTTATGCTGGATTTCAGTATGATAATTGAAGTTCATTTTGATATTATTTTAATAAGATTAAATACTTGATTTGGGTAGAATTGCAGCCAAATTTTATATAATAACCAGCTATAATTTTTCTAACTAATTTCATGCTTATAACTAAACTAGAGGACTTCTCTTGCATGGTATTGTGAAAACTACTACTAGTGCTCTGCATAAATTTGAGTTGGGGCAACTTCATCGTAACAAAATCAAAGTTGATATAAATTTTAAGTTCCACAATTCAATGGACTAATAAGTTCAATAAGATGGGTGAAAATTAAGCAACATAAAGATCCATATTTACATGTCATATTGTTTCTGTTTGGACATTGTAGGTTTTCTCCAAGCTGACAGAAAACAGGTTCCCTGGTGAAATCGAGTTGAGGGATCTTGTCGGCAAAAAACTTGCTCATACAAGCATCATCCATGGTGATGGAGGTGTATGGTCTTAGTGCTTTGACAAGTCAATATGAGTTAGCACTTCCCATATGCATGATAATGTAAGAAGAAGGTAGTCTAATAATGAAGATGTGACCTCTTTTCCTTTCCGTAACTTCTGATTTCTGCTATTATTCTCTCTTAGGAGGTATTAAGTTGTGATGGGAACTTGCAGTTTTTCCGGAAGACTTTTTTGCTCCTCATATGCATGATAATGTGAGCCGGTACTCTAATAATGGAGATGTGGCCTCTTTTCCCTGTCCCAACTTCTGCTGTCCTGCTATTATTCATTCTCTCTGCAGGCATTAAATTGTGATAGGGTCCGGAAGACTTTCGTTTTTTACTTTTTTGCATTCTACTTTCGCTGGCTCGCGCTTGCATCGTGTTTTAGATTTTTGTTGTTGTCTATCATTGCTCATAAAATGTTTTTTTCAGCTTTAGCATAATTAGGTAATAGCACATGGCATTGATAGTAACCACTTTTCAGTGTTCAGGAATGATTTTCAGTTTTATCAATAATGGATATTATTTGTGATACATGGCCCTGATTAGCAGATCTGTAAATAGTTCAATCAATAAAAGAAAAATCAACCATTCCTACCTTTTGATCCAGAACAGGAAATGAAAACGTGGGACCATAATATCCTGTGATTTAACACTTGGATAAACTCCCACGTCCCCGAATAAATATGGTAATGTGACCAAAAGAACAACATGCTAACCTAACCAGATTTCCCCTTTTTAATTCTGGCCGCTCCTCCATTTATAAGGAAATATTCAAATGGACCGAAAACACTAGGAAGATTAGTAAACTGATCTTTCTTAGTCTAGAGATTCGAAGATTTTGTGTTGAACAATTAAATTTATTTCCTTTTATTCTTTGAAATATGTTTTCCAGTATTTGTTGATTGGTTAACACGGAATAGATGAATTTTATTTATTTGTCGAAGGTATGATCTTCCTTTTGGGCCGTAATACTAAAATGGCCACACAAGGACAGACTGCGGTAATGTAGACAGGAAGGAGAGAGGATCCAACATTAATCATTGCCTGGATGCTTTCACAGGCTAGAGTGGCGCTGGGTTGGGTGAAGCCGCCGTCCCTGAGGCAATGATAACGGCGATCTTCTGAAGACCAAATTGGAATGCAGGCTGAGCTCTGCGAGAATTGCTAGTGTTAGACTTACAATTAGCTTAAAGTCCCATCGCAATGTCAAGTTGTCTGTCGCTGACTGTGAACCTCTTCGTTGGAACTCCTCTCTCTCTTTTATTTTTTTATTTTTATTTTATTAACAAAGCACGAAACTGAAGGAAACCAAAACTGAAAAGTAGCTTAGAGCTTCCACATCTGTACCAAGTACAAACTATAAGCCTAGGAAACGTTTACTACAACGAAAAATCAGAATTTTACCATCTTAAGGGAAGACCAAACAGGCATAAACTCTGGTACAACTCAATAACTATAAGGCATCTATGCCCTTTTCATAGTAGCATCACACCTTACCGGAACATAAACTGCCAAATTTATTAGCACAAAATATATATGTTACGTTCCCAAAAATTTTAATGGGAAAAACAATACAAACAATTCATTTAAGTTGCATCTCTGCACTGCAATCTTCATAGACGTTGGCATGGTTGGGATTGGGAAAATTTTTCTGGAACTATAAGCCACTAATTCAAACCAGTTAATTTTGCAGCATTCAGCAGCCACCCATTGCATTTGCACATTCCGGATCAAAGGGATAAAAGAAACTCAAGTTACACATCAGAACGATGAACAATACAAAGATTTAACATTTAACATGTTTTCCAGAGGCCTTGAACAATGGCAGGAAAAAAGAAAAAAACAGTTAAACCTTTGAATCAGTGAATAGATAGTTCCTAATGCCAGATAGAAGGATTATGCACAACAAGTGCAAGAATAAAGATCCTCAACCTAATGCACTCAATTCAAAAAAAAAAATTTCATGTTCAAGCCAGACAAAGACATTTGATTTTTGGATGATGCGAGTCAAAATAATTGTTGAAATCATAAAAAAGCTCCGCCTACTGATGTTGCTACCAAAGTTGATTGAAGTTGCAAGTGCAATAACAAAGAAGAGCGACTTAACGAACAGAAGTCCAAACAAATTCACGTTCAAGCCACACGAGGACATTGATTTGGATGATGGATAATGTTGCTCACAATAACAGTCAAAATCATTTTTTAAAAAAAAAAAAAGACAAAAGGGCCACCAACAAAATTGAACATCAAAAAGTTCAATGAATTGTAAAGCTAGAATACATTGTAACAGCAAGGTACCAAAAGCATTCCCCAATGGGAACTCTGAGCAAACCGCATTGTAGAACTAAAATAGCATTGCAAAAATATCTAAGAAGATGCTTAATGTTAGACAATATCTTACAGTTACACTCACTGCAAGCGATTCGTTACAACAAAGCGATATGACTACCTATGATTGTCATCTCTTCTTGAAACCATACTTCTTCCTTTCATAAAATAGATCTGTTTTTGCACTTCCCAAATTGACAATTTTCGGACATCCATCTCGGTCTTTCTCTTGTTGAGTACACTCTTTACAGTAATATGCATCAGAAATACCCACTCCTCCACATATAACACATCGACCTTGGAAGGATCCATAGTTGCATTCATCACAGACCCGCACAAGCGTGCATGGACGCACATAAGAGTCACATATTACACATTTACCATCACATTTCTCACATAGCCGTCCAATAGCAATCCCCGGTTGCTTTCGGCACATGATTAAATCAGGATGATGCTTTGCCATTCTGTCTTAGCTTCCACAACACTTAGCTCTGCACGTTAAACTCATGTATAACATATTTGATATTGGCTAAAAAGAAGAAAAAAGTAATAATCCAATCATGAGCAGGCATTCCACTCAAGCTAATAAATCAAGAATACAACTGAAATTTATTACTCTATACAAATAAATCTTATATAAACGATAACAAACCAAGAAACTAAATTTTCTGATAAAATGACAACACATTTTCCAGTTTTGACAGCCTTGCGCAGAAGCATTACAAGGTTGTGATTTGGGAATGGCCTAGCCAGTAAAGTTGCAAGTTCTTTTCCTATTCTAATCATGGGTCGGGTCTTGACAAGCTAAGAAGATCAACTCGGTAAACAGTTTGATAAGTTGGTATCTGTTAATCACTGAAAACTAATCCACTCATCAAAGTACAAGAAATTAATTGAGTGGCCCCAGGAAAAGCTTCAGCAAAGATTCGACTAAGTTGAGCCTCTGGACTATACCTCTCTAAGGAGGGAACTTCATAATTTCTAACCCAACTGAGTTAAACAACGAGCCAACAGATAAAGCTTATAACTGCTTAATCCCACATTTTTTTTCACCAATTAGGATCATTAAAACTGTTATAAATTGAAGGGGACAAAAAAAGGGGCACCAGGAAAGTATTTTCCGGGAAAACAAACAGGCTATAGGGTTTTGAGGAAGTAAAGGGATAAAAACAATGCAGTAGATGTTAAACAAGAAACAGAGATAAAACCACCATTGTTGTGGTCTAGAATGGTAAACAAGAAGGATTAGAAGTGGAACCTGATTCTTGTTTCTCTTGTTCTTCTACTCTAATCAGCTTCTTTGATTCTTGCCCTTCTTTATCAGAGAAAAGGTACTGCCTGCCTTTCTACTATTGTCTTCTTCAAACACATAATTAAGTTATTTTATAAATAATTATTAAATAAAAAATGCTAATTAAAGTTTTTAAGGCAAATTTTAAATAAAAATATTAATTTTTTTCCTTAATTATCACATATAAACGTTATTATTATTATTATTTTTATTTTATATGATAATTTATTTGGGAATTCGATTGAAAATTTATTATACGCTCAGATTTGGGTCCCCCTCAACCTTTTATTTTAGTCTCTTTTTTTTTTCTTTTTCTTTTTCTTCTTACCAATTAATAACAAAATAAAAAAATTACAAAGTTAGAATTTCATTCAAAATTTAATTTTTAATATTATAATTTAATAATATTTTTTCATATTTAAAATATTTTCATATAAAATATTTTCCAAATAAATTTTTTTATTTCTAGTAAATCAATTTTAAAATATGAAATTAATAATAATTTTGATAATCTTATCACTAATATAATATAAAATTTTCTATTTTATTTTTAATATTTATTGTTTAACTTTTATTTGAAAATTAAATTATTCAGTCTCTCTCTCTCATATTTAATTATAATAAATTATAAAAAGAATAAATTACTATTGTATTTTTATAATTTAATTTAATTAAATTAAAAATATTTATATATTTTAATAATTATATTAAAATATCTTTATAATTTTATTCCGAATTTCAGATATTATAAGTGAGATAAATTTTATAATTTCTAAATTAATTTTTTTTTTTACCGACAAAAGCTAATTCTACTTCAAACTCTTCTATCTCTCTCAATTTCAATTTTATCTCTCTAGCTTTCAATTCGATGTTCATCTCTATCACTCTCAATCGAAATCTCAATCCCATAAATCTGGATAAGCGAATCTAACTTTCATCTCAATCCTATAAATCTGAATAAGCCCAGATTAACTTTGCTTGAACGAGGGAACCACCTTCAAATTTTCAGCAGCTCTAGATTGCACGTTTTGGTTTAGATTTTCAGGAGAAATAAGATTTCATGAATATAAATGATAGCTAAAAGCCATCCCCAATCAGCTTTCAAAAAAAGCAGAATACCTGGAATGAAGAAGCTATTTGTGAGTTTGACATAAAAACATAGAGGGAGGAAAGAGGCAAAAGCCATCATTCTGAGGAATTCATGAAAATGGAGTACACCATTACCATCAACATCAAATTTCAGAGACTTTTCATTTTTTAAGAGACTTTGCATCTCCTAAACCATTACCCACATCCCAGTCGGTTGTGCCTTCCTTCAAACAGCTTGAAAGCATTTCTAAAATCATCATCAATACTGTTTTCTGCTGCTACCAATCGAATGAAGTTATTAAATTTCATAAAATTGATTAATGATTAATAATTTAATTATTTTGGAATAAAATTGTAAAGATATTCTAATATAATTATAATAAAAATATAAGGGCTGTGCTCAATATTCTACTAATCGGATCCAGTGTGGATCGTCTGGGGCTCTATCCAATATGGGAGAGAGATGCAAGCGAAAAGAGGAGATGGGAGGGCCGTCTCTGCTCGAAAGGAATGGAGGGTGGCCGTTAAATGGACAGAAAATGAGAGTCGAGCTCTCTTAAGAATAAAAGAATAATCGTGGAGAGAGCAATATCTCCTGCTTCTGT
>CAOGCB011323246.1:0-10206 GCA_948266635.1 Cnidoscolus chayamansa | reverse complement strand
AAGCTTTTCCTTCATCTCCAAAACATGTTAAGACCATGATGTATTTTGGTCTTTCTTCAAGCTCCAGTTTCATCTTCTTGATAGCAAGGTCTTGTAATCCCTTTGAGATTTCTTCTTGTACATGCATTTCCATGCTTGCTTGAAACTTCTAAGTTCGACTCCTTATCAAGGGATCACTTGGTAATGACAGAGGTTCCTTGATAGCTCCATTATTCTTATCTATCTGTTCTATCTATGGGCTGTTTGATCTTAGTTATTTCGATATTTTGCAAATAGGATCTTAATTCTTTTTATCTTGTTTTGGAGTTTGGAGTTTTGATCATGCTGAAATTATGTTATTCCCCTGAAGTTTCATCCATCATATCATTGTTTTAGTGTCCTTGTATAAAAAAACAAAAGAAAGAAAGAAAAGCAAAAGAAAGAAAAGCAAAAGAAAGAAAGAAAGAAAAGCAAAAGAAAGAAAGAAAAACGAAAGAAAGAAATGACTACATAGCTGAATTCCAAAATAGTTTGTTATTGAAATTGTGTTGTTCCAATTCGAAAAGTTGAGCTTGAGGGGCTGAACGAACTTAGTTCGAAAATCAGAAATTAAATACTATCCTAATTGGTTGTTTGAAATGGGTTTTAGAGTCTAGGAGCTAGCTTTTGGGGCGAAGTTAGGGTTCAGTCCTTTATCATTTGGTATCAGAGCCTAGTTTCGTAAGGGCAGTGTCTCATGGGGTTCGTCAGAACACCGACTGAGGCAGTCAGGTCTTATGGGGGTTGGGATGATGCGTCCCACATCGCCCGCGAAACATAATCCTGGGCTAAGTATAAGGTTGGGTTCAACCCTTCCCCTCTGAGCTAGCTTTTGGGGCGAAGTTAAGGGTTCAGTCCTTTATCACTACCAGTTTCAACCTGCTTTTGGGACGACCATAGTTACATCATACCAAGGCAGTGCCCTCTTCTTTGCATCAAAATGTCAAGTTCCCATATGAGGGTAAAATCATAACTATTCAGGGGGATGACTACAGCCAACTGAAGAAGCCAAAGGGTCAACCTCTCTTTGAAGTCAAGCTTGAAAGTGCAAATCTGCTCCTCTCGGGATTTCAATACGATACAGTGCAGTGCATAGAAGGAAAAAATTGAAAACTCTCGAATTCTCTTTGATTTTAGGACAATGCAAATAAACTGCATGGTTCCTTTAATGCTGAAAATGTCTTACCTGCCGAGAATGGTTATGGCAAGATCCGGAAGGGTGTACCCTTCACTACAAGCTTGGGAATGTCCAGTGAATAAGGGAACTTTTGGGTTAGGATATGAGCCCACTAATGAAGACCTTGCTGGAAGGCTCAAGAAGAAAGGTATACAGATGCGGCCTTACTTTTTGACTTTGAATGGACACTTTTCCAAACCTAGAGAAACAATTCCTTATTGTGGCTTCCAGGAACCATTCTACTGCCCAATAGCTAAGAAAAATGCTACCTGGACTGGAAATATTTGCTGATGTGCTAGACAATAAGCCGGAGGCAATAACCAAGCTGGAGACAGAAGATCTCATGCAGCCCAGTCTCTTTGACGAAGTTGCAGTTATCACCAGTAATCACAAAAGTCAAGATTTGTTGAGTCTTATTAAGCCAAAGGAAGGGCCGCTCACCAACTGGTACATCGAGGAGGAAAGTGCTGCTGAAGACAAGCCCCTTCCAGAGTCAAACCTAGAGTCTGAGTCTGACCCGAGTCTGAAACCGAGTCAGAGTCTAATTCTGAGTCTTCTATATCGGATTTAGAAAATCCAAGTGTTAAATTCAATGTAATTCTTGAGGACGATTATGTCCTTGTCAATAAAAGCTCACAAATTATTGGCTACCCTGCGTATCAATCTTTTCAAGCATCTCTTAGCAAAATAAAAGAAATCAATGAAATAAAAGATGAAAAAGAGAAAATAATAATTGGCAAAGGAGAAAATGAATATACATATATTGCATTTAACTGTGTGAACAGGGAACAAATCATTGAATGCTTGAAGAAATTCGCCGACTGCTTCATGTGGAAAGCCAGTGACATCACGGGAATTGACCCAGCAATAGCGGTGCACAAGATTCCAATGTATCTTGAGGCTAAGCCGGTAAAACAGAAGCTGATGAGACTAAAAGCAGAATGGTCCTTGAAAATCAAGGAGGAAGTCGTTAAGCAGCTCGAGAACAAGTTCATAGAGCCTATTGCCTATCCAACATGGTTAGCAAATATTGTGTCAGTGCCGAAGAAAAATGGCAAGGTCAGAATGTGTGTAGACTACAGGGATTTAAACAAATCTTGTCCGAAGGATGACTTCCCTCTGCCACATATCGATCTCCTAGTCGATCGAATGGTTGGACACGAGATGATCTCCTTGACCGATCTCGCTATCGGATATAACCAAATAATGATGTATCTGCATGACAAAGAAAAGACAGCTTTTATCACAGAGTGAGAAACCTACTGTTATAGGGTCATGCCTTTTGGGCTCAAAAATGCCCGGGCAACCTATCAAAGAATGGCAACGACCATTTTCCACAACATGATTCATAAAGAAGTAGAAGTGTATGTGGATGACATGGTCATTAAATCAAAGACAGCTGAAGAACACACCACAACACTTGAGAAGTTCTTCCTTAGACTTCGCAAGTATAATTTAAAGCTTAACCCGGCAAAATGCATGTTTGGAGCTACATCCGGTGTATTTCTAGGACATATGGTCAGCTGAAAGGGCATATAGATTGACCCTTCGAAAGCCAAAGCCATCTTGGAGATGCCAGCACCAAGGACAGAAAAGGAAGTCCGGGGTTTCCTAGGAAGATTACAGTACATCAGCCGGTTCATCAATCAATTGGCCGATACTTGTGGTCCGATCTTCAAATTACTCAGAAAAGGGGTATCCGTCAAGTGGAATGAAGATTGTCAGAAAGCTTTTGACCAAGTCAAGCAGTATCTACTATCTCTGCCAGTCTTGCAACTACCAAGGCTAGGAAAGCCTTTGCTATTGTACTTATCAGTGACGGAAGAAGCGATGGGTGCAATGCTAGCTCAACAAGCAGAAGACACAACGGTAGAAAATGTCATATATTACCTTAGCAAAAGGATGCTAGACTACGAGCTTAAATACAACAAGATAGAGAAGTTGTGCTTAACTCTAGTATGGGCTTGTACAAAACTGCAGCCCTACCTCTCATCCTACACCACACACGTTATCTCCGAATTGAACCCCTTGAAATTCCTTATGGAGAGGCCGATTCTTGACAGTAAGATGGCTAAGTGGGTGACAGTGCTCGCAGCCTTTGATTTGAAATTTGTGCAAAGAAAGGCAGTGAAAGGTGGAGCTTTGGCTGACCAGTTAGCAGAATTACCGGTCGAAGACCAAATGCTAGAAGTGAAATTTCCTGATGAAGACTTATTGAATTTGGAAAATGAAGTCTGGGAGATGTACTTTGATGGAACTTCAAACTACCATGGAAATGGGGTTGGAGTCGTGTTCAAAACTCCTTATGGAGAATACATTCCAATCGCAGTCAAGTTGGATTTCGACTGCACTAACAATGAAGCCGAGTATGAAGCTTGCATTAAGGGATTAGAAGCAGCCTTGGAGAAGGATATAAAAATCCCCAAGGTTTACGTGGATTCCAACTTGATAGTTTCTCAAGCATTAAGAAAATGGAAAATCAAGGAAGAACGTTTGGTTCCTTACCTACAGCGTTTGGATGAATTGGCTCAGCAATTCGAGGATCTATCATTCCACTACTTGCCCCAAACAAAGAATCAGTTTGCTGATGCTCTTGCTACTTTAGCCTCCATGGTCAATGTAGAGGGAAATCAAATCATTCAACCTCTGACAATTCGGCTACAGAAACAGCCGGCTCACATCATGAACTTGGTTGACGACAAGACATGGTTATGGGACATACAGAATTATCTTCAGAACGAGGCTTATCCAGAAGGATCCTCAAGGACTGATCGATGGACATTGAGACAATTGGCATCCGGATATTTCCTTACTGGGGGAGTGCTGTATAAAAGGAGTTGGAAAGGTTTGCATCTAAGGTGCATTGATGAGGGAGAATGTCAAACCATTATGGATTCCTTACACAATGGGGAGTCTAGTCTGCACATGCACAGGATAGCCCTGGCTCGAAAAATTATGAACCTGAGTTATTATTGGTCAACTATGAATGCAGATTGCATGAGGCATGCGCAGAAATGCCACGAATGTCAAATTTTTGCTAAGCTGCAAAAGCAGCCTAAGGTCAATTTGAATCCCATTGCTTCGCCCTCGCCTTTCGCAACATGGGGGATAGACGTGATTGGAAAGATTCACCCAAACGCTTCTAATGGCCACCAATTCATCTTGGTCGCTGTGGATTATTTCACTAAGTGGATTGAGGCAATCTCCTATTCGGTTCTAAATGTCAAGAAGGCAGCACAGTTTGTTCGTACCAACATCCTTTGTCGGTATGGAACACCATTTGAGATCATCACTAATAATGGGTCTCACTTTCAGAGGGAGTTTTCTGATTTGTTGAAGGGAAAGAAGATTCAGCATCACAGCTCCTCACCTTATCGGCCACAAACAAATGAGGCTGTGGAGGCTGCAAATAAGACTATAAAAGTCATTTTGCAGAAGACAGTTCAAAAGCACAAAGTTTGGCATGAACAATTACCGAATGCCCTATGGGGATACATGACTTCAATCAGAACACCTACCGGGGCAACTCCGTTTTCTTTGGTATATGGTATGGAAGCAGTACTGCCTGTTAAGCTAGAAGTTAGGTCGGTAAGAGTCATTCGGGAAAGCCAAATCAGCGAAGCAGATTGGGTTAAGAATTACTATCTTCAACTCTTGGGTATTGATGAGAGGAGATTACAAACAATCCATCAAACTCATATTTACCAAAGAAGAATGGCTAGACACTTCAACAAAAATGTCAAAGACCGCAAGTTAGAAGAAGGTTGTTTGGTTCTGAAAGAAATTAGACAACCAGTCATAGATCCTCGTGTGAAGTTCCGCCCTCATTAGGCTGGACCCTACATTCTAAAGAAGATAGTTCCCAGCGGAGCCGTCACTTTAACAGATCTGGATGGTTTGGACTTTGTAAACCCATGCAATCTGGATCAACTTAAAAAGTACTATATATGAAATTACTTATTGTGATTTCTATGTAAGGAAAAACTACGAAGACCTGATTCTCTCATGAAATGTGAAGGAAGTGAAAATTATGGAGATACGTAGGAAGCCCAAAAGGGGTCCGATCTAAATAAAAACATTCATTATTTCCTTTGCCAATTAAAAAAAATTTAAAAAAAAAGCTAAGACGAAAACCCTATAGGGCGGCTTAGGCAAGAAATAAGCTTGCTAGGCTGAAAACCTAAAAAGACGGTCCAGGCAAAAGTTAGGGCAAAAGCTCGCTAAGTCGAAAACTCGAAAGGGCGGCTTAGGCAAAAATTAGAGTAAAAAGAAGATAAAGTAAGAGATGTTTGAAAAGATAAAGAAAAAAGATCATCATTCATAAGTCCAAAAAGAATGTAATATTCCAGAATACAAAAAAAATAGAGTCAAAAGTCCATCAAATTCCAACAAAAACAAAAGTCTAAAAAATCCCTAGAGTCTAGTCTAAACTAAGTCTCTATAAGTCTGCGTGGAGCAACATCGTCCGTGTCCTCTCTAGGTCCTGAAGTCTCACCTGCCTCTCTGGGAACTAAAACAATCTCCTCGCCCGTTTCTTCAACTATGTCAGTTCATCCCTCTAACTCACTCAGCAATGCGTTCCTCCTAATCTTTTATGTGAGGCCACACTTCAGCAATAAATCAGGCCCGGTACTCAGGAGAAATTTGAACATCGTATAAATCACTTGAGCAGCATAATCTATCTTTTGTTACCAAGAGTTTCGCTGAACTTGGTAGATCCAGCACTATCTCCTTTGTCTACGAGCAAGAAAAATCAAACCCAGTTTCAGGGTAGCCACAAGGGTCAAATGGTTGGCCTTTGATTCAAAAAAGGAATCGGACTGCTGGACCATGACCCTACATTTAGATTCCTTGCACTCATTAAATGTTCAAACCAAATCAATGGTCTACAAGGACCAGAATGAAGAACAAGTAGAAGAGGCATGAATTTATCACAGGCCTAAAACTATTCTTTTTATATGCTTTTCTCAAAGGCAAAAGTGGTCAGCACAGGTCAATATACTGCCTCTTACACTGTGATTCTATTACATATAATAGGCATAAGGGGATTGATAAGATAAAGGAGGTTAGGAATGGAGGGAAATAAGGTTGACTAAGTCAAAATTCGTTAATAGCAGTTACTGAATTTCTGTATAAATAGAGTTTTGTATTCATAATGCAGTAATCAAGAATATCAATCAAGAAGAATTAAGCTAAACAATCACTCTTCTCGTCTAATCTTTCTATTCTCTTCTCATCTATTCAAATGTCTACTTTCGAAGTCCTTTATAGTTACTCTCCACCAACATTTATATTTATTCCTCTTGAAATTTCTAGAGTTGGAGCAGTGAATGACTTTCTAAATGACAGATAGAGGATGTCCCATCTAATTAAGCAAAACTTGCTGCAAGCTTATAACAAAATGTCTCTATATACTAATAAGAAGAGAAGTGATCAGGTTTTTGAAGTGGGGGACTAGGTTTTTTTAAGCTGCAACCCTATAGACAGTCGTCCTTGGCTTTAAGGAAGAATTTAAAGTTAGCTGCTAAGTTCTATGGACCCTATAAAGTGTTGAAAAAGATTGATACAGTGGCCTATCGCTTGCAACTACCCTCCACTGCATCAATTCATCTAGTTTTTCGTGTTTCTCTCCTTAAAAAGAAGATTGGAGAACAACAAGTCATCTTACAGGTGTTGTCTGCTTTTCAAAAAGATATTGTTTTAATCACTCCTGAGAAAGTTCTCAAAACAATAACTATTCTCAGGGATGGTTATAGGGTTCTACAAGGGCTTATTAAGTGGTCTACTTTGCCTGTGGAAGATACCACACAAGAGGATTATACTTTTATAGTGAAGCAATTTCTTGATTTTATGTCTTCTTGGGGTCAAGAAGATCCTCATGGGGAGGCTATTATTACATACAGGAGGCGTAAGGGGATTGATAAGAAGGAGAAAAGAATGGAGGAAAATAAGGTTAACTAAGTCAAAGTAGTTAATAGCAGTTATTAAATTCTCTTCCTGTAAATAGAATTTGTATTCATAGTGCAGCAATCAAGAAGAAATCAATCAAAAAGTATTCTCTTCCTATCTACTCTTCTACTCTAATTCCTCACCTAAATCCTAACTTTCTACTGTCAATCATTCCCATTCCCTGATTTCCACCGGTCCTAACATAACAAAGACCCTAGCACTACGCACTTTTACGTTTAAGCGGAAGTCCTATAGAGCTTCCGCGCAAGCCAAGCACTATTAGATTATATTAAACTGAAGTCTTACAGCTTGCAAGCAAGCCGAGTATTATTGGACGTTGGAAAGTCAATAGTGACAAAACCACCTTATGTGGATTGTTTATCCTATGATGTATTCATGTTGAGATGCAAATATCAACTATTTTCCATGAAATTCTCCTTGTTTTTAGCTAATGTTTATTTTAGATGATAGAAGTTTTGAAGCAAAAAGAGCCGGAAAAGAGAAAATCATGATTTTTTACAGTGGGCACGACTACGCCCAAGGGGAACTGGGCCATTGTGCAAAATTTCAGGATTAGATAAAGACCTTTATCTCGTGGATACCACTTCAATCTTATCAGGATATTAATTGAGATTTTGTAATTAGAATTTTAGAAAGATTATTTATTTAGATAAGATTCTTATCTTATCCTAGGAATTGTATTTTATTTAGAACTCTATTCTTTAATTTTTTTTTTCTATTATAAATAGGACACACTGTAAAAGAAAGAGATATTTATCTTCTAATTTTCATATTTTTCTCTCAATTATGTGTAGCTAATTGTCTTTCTTCTAACCAAGGGTAATCAAGATCCATTCGCCAAAAAGATTGTGAGACTTTTATTTCTTTTTAATTAAATTTCTTTATTCTTGATATTTGTTCATTCTCCGCTTTAATTCTATTATTTTGTGGTTGAATGCAATTTGAGCTCGTTGTTATTCGATCATTAAAAATAATTCCTAGCCATTCGAAATAATTAAATCCGTAATTGTTTAGTTGTTTTGATATTTATGGCAATTAACATTAATTTGTTATGAGAACGAATGAAATAATTAAATGAACCACACGTGTGAATTAGCTAATTAATGTTGGGTCTTTCTCATCTTAATGTTGTTAATAAATTAAATTTTACTTGATGGGATTATTTATTAATTAGGAGGTAATTAACGAACATCTCTTAATTATTATACGACGTAATGAAATATTGGTTGCCTAAGCATACCTGGCAATTATAGCCAACATACCAAGTATGAGAAATTAATCTTTTATGTCCAGGAACAATCTAATTGAATGGATCGAAATTATACATTGGCTAGATCTTTTTTCTTATTGATTTCATATTTTAATTAATTATTTGCTTTTAATTTTTATTTTTAATCATTCCAAACCCCTCTTTTTATTTTTAATTCTGGTTTTAAAAGTTGTTTTATTTTTATTTTGCCTATTCCCTGTGGATCAATACCCTGCTTACCGCTAATACAATTTTATTTCTTTTTAACTAGAAAAATGGATTTATTTCTTAGTGGCTTTGACACCCATCAATTCATGAAGCTCAAAAGATATATATTTTATAAATATTTTTTGTATCTGTTCATTGGGCTATTTCTAGTAGCTTACTCCATTCCTTATTTCCCAGTTTATAGCATAGTAGGAAATCAATATCAAGATTAGAGTAGACTCTAGACACGTAATAATAGTGTTAGTAGTGTTTGTGCCAGGGTTTTAAATCGCGGTCGCGGCCACGGTCGCAGCCGCGGTCGCGGGTAACGGAAACAGACCTATAATGGCTGTAACATAACCGTAACGTCCTAGCGCTACGCAAATTTTTCAAAAAAATTTGCAAAGTGCATAAAATTAATAGAAAATGCAAGATATAAGAAAGACTAATAAATACAGCAATATAATAGGTATAAATACATCAAATAAAGGGTAATATAAACATATCATTCATAAACATCATCAACTCATCAAATAAAGACTATAGTTGTCTTTCATTCATGTTTAAAATAATTAATAAAGATTGTAGAATTGTAGATGGAAATTATGAAATAAATAACTAACTTTATTACCACCGAAAAAAAAAGCAATAAAAACTCAGATTTTGGATGAAAGAAGCCAAGAACTATGAAACAGAGGTTCTTTTTGTTATTAATCTTAGCTTTAAGGGAGAAAAATGCAAGTGAAATGAGTTGTTTTTTAATGAAATGGAGAGGTTATGAAACAAAAGAGAGTTTTGCACTTGCTAGTTGATGGAGGTCCACGCCATCACTAGTATGTTTGAGGAGCAGAAAATGAGTGGATCTTCTATTTGGCATGTGAAAAAGGGAGGGTAAATTATCGGTAACGGCCGTTACCGTTACATAACTGCCATAACGGCCGTTACACCTGCGAAATTTAGGAGGCCTTTAAATAACGGGGTAACGGTAATGGGCCCCTCAAATCCCGTTACATAACAGCCATTACGCCATTATTTAATTCCATGGTTTGTGCCCCTAGATATTATGTTATATTCTTACATCTCGGAAAAATTATTTAATTATGATGTATATTATCGAGGAGAATTACAAGAGTGTCGGAGAATCAATTTGATTTTATGCCAGAGAGATCTACTTTGGAGGTCATTTCTCTTCTAAGAAGACTAATGGAATTGTATCAAGAGAAGAAGAAAGATCTTCACATGGTATTTATTGACTTGGAGAAGCCTATGATAGAGTGCCAAGAGAAGTTCTTTGGTGGATTCTAGAGAGGAAGGGTGTTCATGTCAAGTATATTAACATCATCAAGGATATGTGATAAAGGACTGAACCCCTAACTTCGCCCCAAAAGCTAGCTCAGAGGGGAAGGGTTGAACCCAGCCTTATATTTTGCCCAGGATTATGTTCCATGGGCGATGTGGGACGCATCATCCCCACCCCCATAAGACCCGACTGCCTCAGTCGGCGTTCTGACGAACCCCATGAGACACTGCCCTTACGGAACTAGGCTCTGATACCAAATGATAAAGGACTGAACCCCTAACTTCG
>CAOGCB011322740.1:0-11242 GCA_948266635.1 Cnidoscolus chayamansa | reverse complement strand
TTTCTGCATCTGTAGTTCTTAGAGAACCCGCCACCCAACAACCAGCACCACCTTTCTTATACAGCCTCAATTTCACATGAAAGAAAAGTTAAATACATAAATAATTTTTGTTTAGTTCATTTTTTCAAAATAAAATAACTTAAGTTGCCAAATTATTTTGATAACTAATAAATTTTACTTTTTCACATATTAAATAAAAGTATATATTGTCTCTTAAAACAAAGTATATTAGAAAGTTAGCCTACATTTTAGGACAAGTAATAAAAGCAAAAGTATTCATGAAATCTCAAAGGCTTCACATGATTCTCTTAAATATATCATCATTATTGTAAGTGATGACTGGGGAAAAAACAGCAAGAAAATGACCAAAACATTCAGATCTTCATCTCCCACTTGTATATTCATGAAAACCTTGCTTAGTAGGGTACATCCACAAACCTCACCTAGATTTCCAAGGTGCAAAATGCCAATACCAATCTACAAGAGCGCTAGGTTTGAGCATCTTGATGCAAATGCTGCATTCCATCAATTCTTCCTTCCTTCGCATAAGATTATGTGATATCCATGACTGCATAAGAATCTAGAATTAGTCAACCAATTGTAGACAAAAATACAACATGAATCTAGAATTGCAAAAAAGTTGCTAGCAAGGGTTAAATGCCAAAACACTGGTTACGTTGATTTAAATGGCGCACTGGTAGCTCCAACGGTTGTGTTGAAGGCAACTTCCTGGAATGGACCAGCCATCTTTCCACGTGGAAACCACCCAAGGTCTCCACCTTTCTTCCCAGAAGGGCATTCTGAGTATTCTGCTGCCAGCTGAGAAAGAACAAGGGACAAAAGAAGATATATATTGGCCACTCACGACCTAATAATCTTTGGGGACAACGATCACCATTGTTTAATATGAAAGGAAACGTCAATGGAAGTTATTTATTTATATACTTGACCTCATCTAATTTTCTTAATCCGTAAATTGGAAGTTAAAGGATGTAACTAGAGCTTTTAAACGTTTTTAAACCCAGTAACCTTCATTCACATTCCAATATTCCATAGCTTTCCTTTACCTTCGTTAAACAGAAATGGACCATACTCATCAATAATATGTTTCTGTTTAACTATGGATCCATAGTTATTTATTTCACTCTTTTTATTTTGTACTGTCTCTTATATCCTATGGATACATATTCACAAAGCAAGGTACAATGATATTTATAGAAAATCAATTTAATTCTACTACCATCCCTGATTTTCACTGGTTTTTGAGAACTAAATACTTGTCCCTGTAATACAACTTATATCTTCAAAATTGACCTCTATAAAGATTCTAACTTTACTGGGAGCATTGCATTCTACAATTTAAACAATTAGCAACCTAGACAAAAATAAGATACATCATAAAAATAACACAAATAGGATACTCTGCACTGATTATTTAGTAAATGCAAGTACAAGCGCAATTGATAAATGTACTGGAATGGCATTTTTTTTCTTGGATTCACATAATGAGGGACCCATTATTGCAAGTGCTATTTGTTGGTGAAAAATATTGTTCCCTCCATCCACTTTTATTTGTCATTTAAGATTTTGCACAGTGATTAAAAAAGCAATTAAATCACCTAAATTGTAACAAAATACCTATTAATTTGACTAAATTACCCTTTATTTCACATAATTATTCCAATCTTAATAATTCTCTCCATTAATATACTACTAGAAAAGTGTAATAATTAAGAGTTAGCGAGAGTGAGAAAAGGAAAAGATATGATAACTTTTAGAAAATTGTAAAATAGTTATTGTGCTTAATAGAGATAAACATAAAATTGAGAAAAAAAAATACTTGCTAATTTTCTCAAAGTGAGATAATTTTAGATAAAACAACTTCTAAAAAATGATAGATAAAAGTGGATAAAGTAATTTGTTCTGCTTAACTATAATTTAGATCTTAAAGGGTCCGAAAATTCTGAGATGCAATCTAATAGATTAATGTTCACCTTTGCAAACTCAGCAGGTGGAACTTTGTCTCCATTGCTAAGCCAGCCATCTTGCAGTTTCTTGTAAGCTTCATTGATTTTACCTTGCTTCTCACATAAGATATGCCTCGCTAAAGCAAATAAAAACCAGAGATATTAAGGATATTAAAAATGTACTATAAAGAAAAGTTTCAGGGAAAAGGAAAAGAGAAAGAAGTGGGAATGTAGGGGGAAAAACCTTTTACGTATGTGCAGGTGCCAAGTCCATCTGATTTTCCAGCTTTCCCTTTACCCTTTGAAGCACCTTCATCACTTGCACCTCCTGCCTGCTTCCCTTTGCCCTTCCCTCCTGCATCCTTCGGTTTTGAGTCCTTCCCCATTGCTAGACTAACCTAATAAGACCATATCACAAAACAGTATGAAGAAAGGCTGAACTTCAAAAGCTCAAACCTCCTGCGAAATAGAAATTGTTTCCTAACATGCATCTTTATATCAGTCTTATTTTGTTCTTTTCTTTTAAAATAATCCTCTGAAATTTCAACATTCATCTTTACATTCCACTCCTAACTTATAAACCATTCGGTTCCTAGTAAATTCAGAACCCAATTTACTATAGAGCATATGACAAATACTTCTACAGCAGTGAAATTTAATTAGATTGACGATAAGGTTATCTGCAAGAGAGCAAAAAACTGGTCCCATATATCATCCTGTGTTACTTCCATTAAAAGTAGTCAGCATATACAAGAGAGACATAAAGAACAAAGAACTTGGAAATATTCCACCACATATCACCCACATCAATTCTGTTCTATACTGGAGAAATCCCACTATACCCATATGAAATCCATATCCCAACATTAAACCACTGTTGAATTTTCAAGAATCCAACCCCACCCAATTACAGAAACCACAAATTGAAAAGCAACTGATCAACTCTAAGACAGACTTGGAACACATAAATTTGATTATTTGATTGGAGTAATCATAAAAGAAGGATTATGATAACTGAAGCGATTGAAAGTAGAGATCCAGAAAAAGGGTTAGATAATTTACCTCAAGACTAAAAGACCAAAAGGCTTCAGCAGGCAGCAGCTACAAAAAAGATCAACGAACTGCTGACGCAACAGCAAGCTATTGAATTAGCCATTTCCTTGACCTAATTACAGGTTTGCCCTTCAAACGAGTTTGTGTGGGCTAAGTAAGCCTAACTAGTTTTGGGCTTGTTTAGGGGCCGAAAAAGCCCACCCAATACAAATCACAGAAGTATCTCTGTTAATTTACCCGAAAATTTTAATTTGTTTTATAATTAATAATCAATAAATTATTTAAATTAATTGATTTTGATCATATTTTTTAATTAAAAGAAAAAAAGCACATAAAGTCAAACTGACACAATCTAACGCCAATACCAAGATACAATAATTTAATAAGATTTATACGAAAATTAAAAGCGACTTATTTGTGTTCGTCCGTCCGTCCAAAAATAAGAATTCCAATTCAATTTACTTGCTGGAGCGGCAGGTGTCTTCACATGGGCCAAAAGCCCAAACGCTCTCCTTAATCAAACCGATAATCCACCTTGCAACTACGCCCTTTTCCTGCACCCGATCGCTCCTGATCATAAACCCCCCCAAATAACTCTGTCGCTTTCCGCTTCTAAGATTCCTCGCCTACTCACTCCCTGGAACCACTGGTAGTGGCAAGAAAAATTTCTATTTCGCGATGCCTACAGGAGGAGCACGCGTAGCGACGAGCTCGTCCATCGTATCACCGATCAAAGCCTACGCTGCGCCTCTCTTTCTTTTTGCTCTTGCTATTTTCTATCAGCTCGTGGTTCTTCCTCGCTCTTTTCCTCATTCTCACTACGACGGTTAGTATATAGTCAATGGTTATTTACACATATTGTGATTTTTCTTTTGCTAACCGTGAGTTTGCGTAGTTTTGGGCGTTAAAAGGTATAGTTCCATTGAAGAAGTGAAAGCTGCTTACGAGAAACTGTCTTCCAAGTGGTAAATCTACTTATCTCTTTTTAATTTTGGCTTTGAATACTTGATTAGCTCTTTTATTGGTATGTGTATTTATTGAGAATGCTGAAACTTGAGAAAACTGTTTTCTTTACAGGAATTCAGGCATAGAGGTTCCTAGTGCTGCTAATTTTATAGAGGTTAGTTAATTTCAATGTCTCAATTAAAGGCTTATCCTCATTTCGTCATATACTTGAACATATCTTTGTTACTACTATAGTATTAAGAAACTAAAATCCGACTGAAACAGTAGGTTCCTAGGCTCCATTGATCTCCGGTAGACCAACTAATGTTCCGTGTCATGTTATGGTTTATTGTTTTGTTCAATGAGTTATTTTTTGTCCTGTCAGATTCAATATGCCTATGAGTTGTTGACAAATCCTTTATGGAAAAGGGACTACGACATATTTGGGATTGATGAGCAACTTGTGAGTACCTGACTCCTGGAATTTTGCTTGCTAATATAGCACCTGAAGTTTGTTCCAAATCCTCAACACTCTTTTGTGCTTTTTATACGCACCTGAAATTTCTTTGTCATAGGTTGTTCTTGACAAATTGAAAGAGCAACATGATGGAGAAAGCTTTTCTAGCGTTGCACTTCCCTTACTAGAAGCTACATATTCTGGTTAGTAATGATCACGTCCCTAGACCCCTTCATTTAAAAAAAAAAAATCATTTCAATATACAATTTTTTTACTTATCATTTCTTAGAGCATAGTTGTTTTTTTTTTTTGGAAGCAATAAAGTGGTCTAATAAAATAGATTATCTTATGTTGATATCAGATCCTGGAGATCATGCTCTTACTGTCATTACATCTGAGGACTTTGGGTCCATGTTTAGTAATTCTAAAACATGGCTTGTTCAGGTATGGGATTTATATAATGAGTATGCATAACATTTCAATGGATTATTTTAATTGTAATATGCATTGTCTTAGGGCCTTTTTTTTTCCAGTAAAATCCATTAAGTTAAGTTATATTTTATTTCTTAAATCAAATTATCCGTTGAAGCATATTTTTGCATACTTCATTGTGAAGTCTCTGTTCAAAGAGAGAAAAAAACTGGTCTATTCTGAACATTGAAGATCTTTTTTTTGTGTATGTAATTAGTAATTGGGATTAGAGGCTGCTCAGTATAATTGGGTTCAAATGCTGGCATATGCACAGAGAGCACTATAACATTATCATTTAGCAATAAAATGTGGAACTGTAAGGATATTTATCAATTGGTAGAAGATATGATCATTAATAACTTAGGGATAAACTTTCATATACTGTTCATGCACATGCATGGGTGTTTGTACTTGGCAGATAGAGCATTATCTTCTTCCATGCTTAAAGACAGGTGGCCTTTGTATTTGCACTTTTGGTTGACATATCTAAATTGAATGGATAAATCTTTAAAAGTTTCTTCATGCTTTGGTCCTATTCATTTTTCCCTTCTTTCTAGAAAAGGTTCTTTTTCTTTTTTTTCCCAATCTCCTTCAAATTACTGCCTATATATGAAGTTTATGAAAGGTGCATCAAACGTGAAATGAGACAATCTCATACTATATGTTTAGTGGAGAATCAGTTCTGTTAAAAAAGGCCCTTTGAGAGTGTAATTTCTATTGTTATATGACTTCAAATTGAAAATTTGGTTGCAGATATATTCACAAGGAAGCACTCGCTGTGCTCAATTCCTTAATTCTTGGAAAGAAATCAGTATGTTTTCATTTGCTAATACATCAAAGTTTTTGAAAGTTTTGTTGTCAAGTTATTTTTTCTGATTATGATTTTAAATTCTCCTTATCTATTTACAATTTACATATAAAAGTGATGCAGTAGAAATGTAAATAAAATTTTCCTTACCTTTTTCTAAAGATCTATCATTGTGCTCTCTACCTCGAGCCTAGAACTGTAAAATGTTGTACATGCATTTATTCTCCATCTCTAACAACATGAATCTGGTTAACTCTGATTTCATTTTCTACTATCTGGACCCCGTACATTTAGCTTCTTTATTGGAAGGGGTTGCAAACACTGGTATGGTGGAACTTGGTGATGTTCAACTTGCAACATCTCTTGCTGAGCGAAAGCCAATAGGACATTTATTCTTCAGGAATGGTAAGTGTTTATTTTTAGGCGTATTTTTTTTTTCACAGGAAGATATTTAACAGGTAACAGACCTAGAAAGATTTATTTAGTATTTAGATATGGCAATAGATTGGGTAGGTGTAAAATAAGGACAACAATCATGCGTAGCTTCTGGTATTGCAATTTCAATGGGAAAATTGGCTGTCTTATAGTAGTGAATGTTTGCCATTATTGTGCTGTGAGCACCCTGTAGTGTGAACTTGGTGTGAGTGGTAGAGTTGGGATAGATGGAATGAAAATAAGTTCAACTGTCAAAAGCTTTTGTGCATTTTAAGAGTCAGAATTTTTTTTCCTCCCCTTCAAGCTTTCTACTCATTTTATTGGGAGGGTCAGTACTCTAAATATGTTATGTTTGGCTTTTGTTTATGGACATGTTTAATGATGCTTTGAAGTATGCCTCTCATAGCCCTTTTTCCCATTAACTTCTGTGGTAGGCTATAGAGCCAACTGCTGCTCTTTTTTCTGGTTTTTGACTTGATAGAAATGTTACAGGACTTCCTGCACTTGTTGCTTTTCCATCGGGGTGTAAAACTTCAGATTGCCTTATTAGGTGAGTTGGCACTTGGAGCCTCAGTTAGGAAAAAAAATGAATTTGTTCAGTGAAATATAAGCTTTTTTTTATGTTCTATATTTGAGGAGCTGGCTGAGAAGTGAAAAGTGAAATTGTGAATTTACTATATTGTGGAAGGTTTTTATTAATATGATGATGTATCCAAATCAGATGCGCCCCTCCTCACATGCTTTTGATAACTGGATATTAGTGGAAGGATACTAAAATTTTCTGTATTAGGTATGAGGGAGATCTCTCCATCGATGCTGTTTCTGATTGGTTTGCAACTGCCATACTTGGTTTACCTCGCATTTTGTATTATTCCAAGGAGTCACTGGTAAATTGGAGACATTCTCTAATGTTCATGTTCCTGTTTTGAATAAAAAATAAAAACAATAATTTTTGTTAGTACCTATTTTGTATCATTCCAAGGAGTCACTGGTAAAATGGGGACATTCTCTAAAGTTCATGTTCTTGTTTTGAATAAAAAAATTAAAATAAAAAACTTTGTTATTAGTTTGGGACCACACGCTAAAGCCTATGTGAAGAAAACACATATTAAATGGACCACCATTTAACAATGATTTTTTTAGCCTATTAGTTTTACTTTTCTCCTATAGGAATCTGTATGGAACATAAAGAATTTTAAGATAGTGATACTCTTGACGTATGTGAGTTCTTTTGGGCTTTGGCCTATGTCTTATGGTGACTTATGCAAAGCATTTTGTTTCTTTCTGGTGCATTGCTTCCCTCCTTAAATCACTGCCAAGTGTCATATATAGCTTGCTCCCCATGTAGTGTTGTCATTATATCGCCACCTGTTTTATCTCATTGCTTAAAATTTTATTCAGTGTTGAAAATTGGTAGACATAGAAATTAATCACACTTGTCAGATTTGATGTTGCTTTCCGAGTTATGACAAATCTTGCAGTTTTAGATTAAAAAATAACAGGATGTGAAGCAAGTTTGGGAACTTTAGTAATCTTTAATTCAATCTCAGGGAATAATCTAGAGAGTAACAGATAGTAAAAAGAAAAGCAAAAGGAGAAGTCAATGGAAAAATGATCTTAGACTAAATCTAACAATATGTGTCAGAACCATATTGGTGGCAGTTAAAATTAACATAAGATCTTTGTATATACAAGTCGATTTCATTATCGTGAATTAGAGAGATACAATAAATCTGCAGCTTTTGCTGTGGAATTGTATGAGATAATATGCCTGAAACCTTCACTTAGCTAAATTTTTGGAACATGGATAACCATGGCCATGTGTATGCGTATGCATAAATTGCTTTGGTATATCATGTTCATATTTTAAATCTTTAAGTGTAATTAACTTTCTATTATTCATATCTAATGACTTTCTTTTTGTTACTTTGTCTCCCTACTGTTGGCATGACATGAAATTATATTTTGACATCAGGGGAAGAATTTTCTGGCAAAATGTGGTTCACACAAGGTAGTTCTTACTCAGCCCTCTCTGTTATTCTTTGGGACAATAAATGCATATGAACTTCGATATTTTGACCACTGCAATAGATGCCTATGTGAGAAGATGCTTCCTCTTCTTACTTAATCCTTGTGTTGAGTTATGGTACTCTTATGTTGGGCTGCCTTTACTCTATGAGGCCTGCTGGCTGCTGCACTGGGATATCTGGGTTAAGGTTTTCCACCACCCTTCCATCCTAAAAGAGGGGGGAAATTGAATACGAATCTGTTAATGGGGTCAGTCTGGCATAGTTTTGAGATTTAGTGGCCTTTCTTTGATGTGCATCTGGGTTTGTGGCAGCATATAATAATTTCAATACCAGTCTTTGCTTCCTACAGGTAAAAGTGATTTTCTTCTCAAAAACAGGAGTGCGTGCAACTCCATTTGTACGTCAAACTGCAAAAAATTATGGGGCTTATGCCTGTTTTGCATTTGTGCTATGGCAAGAAGAGGAGTTTTCCGTTTGGTGGAATGCGTAAGTGGATGTGCTTTCTCCTTCACTAAATTGTATGCTGGTTATTATTTCATAAATAGCCTATATTATGCATACCATTTTGGTGGATGCATGGTCTTCCGGCTGTAATAACTCCTTTTTGGGCAGATAACACCAATAAATCTTTTATTTTCTTAAACTGGGGAAACAGTATAACAATCATCATGCAGACCTTCATTTGTTAACTAACAGTTCTTTTATGTGTATATGTTCCCTACATTTTGGCATGACTGGTGCAGAGTTCACCTTTCAAACTTAATCATTGATGCATGTTTCAACTGTTTGAAATGGGATTTTGTTGATAATATTAACAATTATTTCTATAAAAATGATAGTCCTAGTAGTGTGCAACCTTGTTGTTAGACAGAACCTAGGAGCTCAGGAGAGGGAGACAGTCTAGAAGGTGGTAATAGCCCTTTATGAGTCTGAACTCTGAAGTGCACATGCAAGAAGTGGAAAAGAGTATCAAAAGCTTTTGGTTCAGAATTTTTAACTTTAATTATGTTCCCCTCTAGTAGCCTTGGATCACTATTGATAAGTTGCTTAATTATGTTCGCCATAATCTACTGGTCTGGTTTTTCCCGGTATAGAAAGAAAAGAAACATGGGCTACTCAAGATTAGGATCTCTTGTTGATCTAGTTAAATTATTATTCAAAACGATAACAGGATGTTGAGGTCATTTTCAATGTCTCAAAGTTAAATAGACATTGATGAAGAAATGGATTCAATATTGGAACCTTGCCACTTTTTCTCTTTTGGGTCAGATGTCACAGAAGTACAAAGATTTCTTATCCACTGGGGGTCTACTTGAGGATAAGTGCCTCCAAAATTCTCTCACTTTTTGGAAAGCCTTGTGGGGAAGAATTTTGATGATATTAAGGGAGGATAGATGCAGAGCAACTTCCATCCCTTATGCAAAAGCAGTGGTATTCATTTGCTTAACTTGGACTGGATGATACTCTTTAATGCTTGAAAACAGTTCTATATTTAGAATGTCCTGATGGAATTTGATGCATTGAATTATCAAAAGGTTTATTTTGTAAAGTTTGTGGAAGGGAAACCTGTGGAGAACTGCAAAGAAAATGGCTGTGTACGTTTCACTTTTGAGTAGCAGAAAATTTATGGTCTGATTATTTTATGCGTCTTTACAGATTGTTATACTGTATTCCTAGCATGCATAGGATATATATTTTGATTCCCTTTTTAAATCATGAGTCTTCTGCTAATAAAAAAATTACAGGTTTGAAGTGGAATCTGCCCCTGCTGTTGTATTCTTGAAAGATCCAGGCGTTAAACCTCTCATTTTCCATGGTATTCATTTGTTTTGTTTTTCATGTTTGCTTTTTGTTCCTATAAGACTTTGTTATGTAATTTCTTTGCATGAAGCAGGATAATCTTTCTGTATTATTGTGCAGGATCATTCAACACTTCATGGCTTGCAGATGCCATGGAAAAGAATAAACAGCAAGGTATTTCCTGTTCATTTGGAAGTAGTTGTTGTTCAGTTCAATCAACTGATCTTACTGATGTTTAGTGGAAAAACACTTAATGTTGTGAATATGTTGCTAGATTTATTAAATACTTTTCTTTTGGGGTCTCATGATCAGCCACTTGCCAGAAAATTTTTATTGGCTTTGCTACTGTGACTACTTCTTCTAGAATTCTTTGCCGTTGAAATGTTCATGTTCTATATACCTTGATGAATTAGATCCAGTTGATGTAACTGCAAGACTAGGACACAATCTTATATTCACCTGACTATTGTAGTTAATTTTGACATGTTCCCTTTTCAGAACTTCCACAGTTACGAAGTGTGAATTCAATGGAGCTTGGTTGTGATGCCCGAGGCTATTCTCGTGCTGGAGTTGATACCATGTCATGGTATTGTGTTATTCTAGCAGGAAGGCTGGGCCCAGAACTCAACAAGATGCGTGAAGTAAGTACTCTTTATCCAGATTATCTTTTATGGGTTAAGCCATACTTATGGAGGCCAAGATTAACTTTGAAGTTTTTATTTGATTGAATTTACCAAATGCATGCACCTTCAAACTTCATTTGACAATGCAGTTAACATTCCCTATGGGTTACCATAGAAATTTATCTACATATCTTATGTCTGATACTAAACTTATGTAACCATCTGATTAATTGTAAATCTAGCGCCCTTCTTCCTCTACATTTACTGAAGTGTATTTTTTACATGGAAAAATTGTCGTGTTGGAAATACTTTTTACAATATTTGATCTTTTATCTTCCTAACATTTTTCATAGGAGTTGGGTGCTGCCTTAGATATAGTTTAAGAGTGATAGATTGTGTTGTGCTGTCCAATGCCCATGTGTTTGTGGTATTCAATATAGTGAATTATACGAGTTCATAGACCATGCGCAGGGTACAAGAACTATTATCAAATGATGGAGAATTGAGTGATGTTGATAAAGATCAATTAATGTCTTTGGCAACTTCACTGAAAAAGAAACGACTGACATTTGCTTGGCTTGATGGAGAAGCCCAACAAGTGAGTTCTGTTACTTATTTTGTATTATGCTGTTAATTTTACACCAAGCCCTGTT
>CAOGCB011322738.1:0-14570 GCA_948266635.1 Cnidoscolus chayamansa | reverse complement strand
AATTCAAAGTCCATTCCTACATTTTTTCTTAGTTCAATTTTGCTTTTTAAATAAATATGTTTAAAATAGAAAGACAATTCATTCAAAATTATTAATGGAAGAAAATGAATAGAAGTCAATTTGTCCTCTCATTTTAATACTCATATTTAATTAAAATATAAAATGTTCTACTTTAATATATTAGACATCATTTCACCGAGTCAAAAAAAATAGCTTGGTATTCGAAGGATGTCAACAAAATATCACTAGAATAAACTCATAAAAGATGATAATAATTCATTATTCGGTTAAGATTACAGTTTGATACTAAGGGATGCTAGTTCAGTATTGCTCGATTAAGTAAGAGAAATTACTCAGATAACTAAATGGTTTACAAAAGGGGTAGTCTCAAACAATTTCTATTCTAATTATAGTACCAATAGATCTATATAGTAACTTGTATTTATATTGAAAAGTATAAATTAATGTTATATTATGTGGAAAGTTATGTGAGTATTTTAAAATATCTTAGTAGTCTATAATTAGTCTCTTATCTTAGTCTGTCATACAAGACCGGACCAAGAAAATCAAAGATAATATTAAAAGGACGAGGATTCATATATACATATCTATCAGGTGAGTGGATATAACTCACGTGTTTATGATACAAAAAATGAAATGGATGTTTAGAGCATGCTCACGCATCATAATGTCTAGGTTATTGTATTAGTTGCATGAGATATAACATATTGCATTATCTCATTATCTATAAATAGTAATATTGAATGATCCAAGATCCTCTATGTTTATATTATGTTTAATGTCCCTCAGAATGTCTCTCGAAAGTATCACAAGAAAAGTTATGCTATGTTATATATGGTAAGCCCAAGACTGGCCAAAAAGAGCTATCTTAGTGCGTATGAAATACCTACGGGAGATGGCCAACCAGCTAAGTATTGAGTAGTTCTAAGAAGATGACTCGCCAATTGGAACTACTAAGGGATTTTAGTAACAATATTATCTTATGTGAATTGTTTGAAGGTGATGCATACACGAACATGAAAACTATATTTTATGTATGTTTTTCTATATCTACTCACTAGTCTATTCAAATAGCTTATCCTTTTTATGTCCCTCGCCTATCCCCATTCCCCACACCATTTTTCACAGTTCATCTAGGAGAAACTGAAGCATTAGGGTAAACTGGACTGTGTCCCGATTGGATGTAACAGCTTGCCTAACTGGACTACTACCAGCATTAGAATTCCAACTACCTGAAGGTAATCGAAATCCTAACAAGTCGTAAGCATAACATTTACATTTCCTTTACATTTCTGTCTCATTTTCATTTAACATTTACATAAACATATATCAACATAAACATTGAACTAACTTTAATATTAACATAAAAATCTCATATAATCAATGAATTTAAGTATAAGATAACACAAAGAATATTTAAATCCCTAATACAAGTGTCCTACATATACTTGTACTTGTCATCATAATAAATATACTATATGTACTTTTAATCCAATCAACATTTATACATGGGACTTTAAAAACATAACTTAATACATAGTTTCTTACATTAACATTATACATTCCTAGGGACAATAACAAATAATTACACCATAGTGACACGTCCGAGCTACTCGGTGTTTTTCGGTATGTCCTGCATACCTGTGAAAATGGGACTGAAATCGGAAATGGGATGGGATGACATAAAATAGGTAAGCTATTTGAATAGCTTAGTGAGCAAAACAAAAAACATAATTCTTTTATGCTCGTGTTATACAATATCGTCAAACATTTCACCTTAGGTAATATTGTCATCAAGATTCCTAAGTAGTTCTAGTTGGCATAGCCATCTTCCGGGAACTACCCGAAATATTAATATGCACCAAGTAGCTCCTTTCGACCATCTTGGACTTACCATACACATGACATAACATGAGTATCCCCTGGAACATCTGAACCTTAACTAATAAGGTAAATCGAGCATGTAGGTGACATCACTCAACTTTTGTACTATCTTATAGGGTCCGATGTACCTAAGAGCCAACTCACCTTTCTTTCCAAACTAAACCACCTCTTTCATAGGAGACACCTTTAGTAATGCCATGTCCCCCTCTTGAAACACTACCTATTTTTGTCTAACATCAACATAACTTTTTTGCTTGTTAATTGCAGTCTTCAGCCTCTCCCTAATTATGGGAATCACCTTGTTGGTGATCTCCATAATTTTGAGTTCAACAAATGTACATTCTATGATCTCTTCCCAACATATAGGAGATCTACACTTTCTTCCATACAAAGCCTATTACGTAGCCATTCCAATGCTCGAATGGTAGTTGTTGTTGTAAGCAAACTCCACCAATGGTAAATATTGCTTCCAAGAACCTCCAAAATCCAACACATGCATCCGAAGCATATCCTCTATTGTTTGAATGGTCCTATCAAATTGTCCATCTGTCTATAAATGGAAGGCCATGCTAAAATCTAGTCGTGTTCCCATAACATTCTGTAGACATCTTTAAAATCATGAGGTAAATTAGGATAATCTGTCAGAAACTATAGATACCAGCATACCATGTAGTCTAATGATCTCCTCCATGTATATCTGTGCTAATCTATCTATGGAGTACCTAGTCCTTATCGATAGGAAGTGCACTGACTTCATGAGTATGTCAAATATTACCCATATGGAGTCACACCTATTGGAACTAATTGGTAGTCCCACAAAAAAATCCATAAAGATTTGCTTCCACTTCCACTCTGGAATCGATAATAGGTTCAACATCCATGCTAGCTTCTGGTGCTCCAACTTTACCTTCTGGCACACCTCACATAACAATACGAACATGGCAATCTCCCATTTCATTGTAGGCCACCAATAAACTTTCATTAAATCTTGATACATTTTTGTGGTCCTATGATGGACACTATAGCAGGCCTAATGTGCTTCGTTCATAATGTTCTCTTTTAGTGCAACATCATCTGGCACACATAGTCTATTCCATAATCAGAGAATATTCTGGTTGTCAAACCTGAACTCATCATTCTCCCCATTCTGTACTGACCATGCAATTTTGACCAACTCTAGGTCTGCATGTTGTTTCTAAGCCACATGCTCAATAAACACTAGAGTCACCTTCATTTATGCTACTAAAGCACCATTCTTTGCTATCTCCAGTCAAAGCCCTTCTCCAATTAGTTTATAAAACTTTATGACCACTTTTCTTCGTACTACAGTGATGTGAGATATACTACTCCGTGATTTCTAACTAAGGGTATCAGCTACTACATTCGTTTTGCCCAAATGGTACTGTATTCTACAATCATAATCACTAAGTAGCTCTATCCATCGTCTCTGTCTCAGATTTAGCTCATTCTGAGTTAGAATGTACTGAAGACTTTTGTGATTTGTAAAGATCTCACATTTGACCCCATATAAATAGCGTTTCCATATTTTCAATGCAAATATCATTGCAGACATCTCCAAATCATGAGTCAAGTAGTTCTTCTCATACTTATTCAACTGTGTCGATGCATATGATATGACTTTATCATTCTACATTAGAACACGCCCTAACCCTACTCTGGACGCATCACAATACAAAGTGAAGTCTTATCTTGTCTTCGACAAGGCTAACACTGGTGTCGTGGTCAAATTTCTCTTTAATTTCTAGAAACCTCCTCACATGCATTAGACTAAACAAACCTCTAGTTCTTTTGTGTCAATCGTGTCACTAAAGTAGCTATCTTGGAGAAATCTTGCACAAATCTCCTGTAATAGCTAGCCAAACCTAGAAAACTCTTAATCTCTATAACCGTAGTAGGTGTAGGCCAGTCTGTTTGTACCTTACTTTCTTAAGGGTCCCCCTCGATGCCATGTTCTGACACTATATGGCCTAAGAAACATATGTTGCTTAGCCAAAACTCACACTTCAAGAACTTCGCATGCAACAGGTGCTCTCTTAGTGTTTATAGGACCAGTTTGAGGTGTTAGGCATGCTCCTCTGTATTTGTAGAATACACTAGGATATCGTCGATAAAGACTATCATTAAGTGATCCAGTAATGATATGAAAATTTTGTTCATGAGATCCATGAATGCAGTAGGGGTATTTGTTAACCCAAATGTCATTACAAGGAACTCATAGTGCACATACCTCATCCGAAATGTAGTCTTGGATACATCACTCTCTCTTATCCGTAATTGATGATAACTTGATCTTAAGTCTATCTTGGAGAAGCAACTATCTCCTGCCAACTGATCAAACAAATCATCAATTCTTGGCAATGGATACTTGTCCTTTTATGGTGACCTTGTTTAACTATTTGTAATCTATAAATAGTCTCATGGTTCTGTCTCTCTTTCTTATAAACAGTACAAATGCACCCCATGGTGATGTATTTGGTCTGATGAAACCCTTGTCAACTAGCTCTTATAATTGTGTCGTAAGCTCTTTCAATTTTGTAGGAGCCATCCTCTAGGGCGAGATACAAGTGGGTCTGACACCTGATAATAATTCTATCTCGAACTCTATCTCCTTATCAAGTGGCAAACATGCAAGGCCTGTAGGCAATACATCGGGGAACTCCCTCACTACCGGCACTGACTCTAGTTCCCTCACATTCTGATCTATTATCCTAACATAGGCTATAAATCTCTAACACCCTCTCCTAAGCAATCTATGCTCCTATATAGAAGTTATCAAACTAGTAGGCATAGCTATGGTGTCCCCCTGAAATGTGACATATGATCCATCCTGTCCTTTGAGCCTAATTATCTTGTTCCTACAGTCTAAGGTAGCATCATGTAGTGATAGCCAGTCCATACTTAGTATGATGTTGAAATATGTCAAATCGAACACCACTAGGTTTACTATAAGGCGCCTGCCCTCAATGAAAATTGGACAACATTGACAGCTCATCTTTGCCAATATCATATCATAACCTGGGTCCACTAACCATAACGGACACTCCATTAGAGTAGCAATCAACCTGTAAAAGCTTATCTGCACCGGACAACTACCGGTGTTAGAATCCTGACCACCCGAATATGACCAGAATCCTAACTCATCTGCACCGGACAACTACCGGTGTTAGAATCCTGACCACCCGAATATGACCAGAATCCTAACAAGCCTACGCGTCATGATACATCTTTTTTACATCATAATTATTCACTTTTCCTTTCATTTCATACATCACATTTCATCATCTTATCATTCATTATGCATTTTCATTCATTCTCATACCTACATGCATACATTTTACATATATATTATATAACATTCATAATGTAGCAGTACCTAACTATCATGGTATAAGGAATCATATGAAAGAATATAATTCTTCATCAAATAGTGACCATACATTCCTATATTGAGTCATACATAGTTATGTTATACATTCTACATATTTTATTACTTTTCATAACTAAGGCATCAGCTATACATACTCAGTCCGAAACCATCTTTCTGATTCATCATCCCTGTGGAAAATGGGTAAATGAAGAGAGGAGAGGGGAAAGGCATAAAAAAGGGTGCGAGCTATAATGAAATAGCTTCGTGAGTAGACACAGAAAAACCATACATAAAAATCATTCATTTTTATGCTTGTGTAATGCATCATAAACAAATAATTCACATAATTTTGCAAGTAGGGTGAAATTATCTCCATAGACTTTGGTGCCTAGTTGCCGAGACAACTCCTCAAGACTTCATTAATGTTAAACTCGGGCAGCCAAAGCATACCCTTAGGCTAATGATCTGGGTAGCCGAAGCATACCCTCAGACAACCATTATATTAAGTATAGCGCCAAAATGCTCATTTCAGCCATTTTGGTCTTACCATATACTAGTGTTAAATAGCTCCTCTCGGCCAACTTGACACCCATACTTACCTTTCATTTCCATCAATTCATCATAATCATTGAAGTTTATTGTTCATCCAGTGCTCATCGACTCATATATATCACATAACATATATGCAATGCAACATATCTCATGGTGCTAATGCAAGAAACTTAAACATCATGATGTATGCATATGTCATAAAACATATGTGTCATACATTAAAAAAAAGCTAGCATCTACTCACCTAGAAAATTGCATCTTCACAATAATCCAATCTACTACTACCTCTAATTCCTTGATTCTGGTCCTACATTGACGGACTTTGAATTAGAGACAATACATATACATATACCCTTTTTATACTCTAAGACTCATCTATATACTTCCCTATTCATTATTTCTTTACTTATGAGTTATTATTCGGTTAACCTAAGTACTCCAGTGGGAAACCAAGTGATATCTTTTACTCTCCTATGGTTTTCGAGTTATTTTCCTACTTAGACAAGTTATGCCTTATTTGCATTTCTCAGTACTGAACCATAACTCTATATAGTGATATGCATCTCTCGGTACCAAATCATAACTCTATACCGAGTAATATTATAATTCGATATTATCTTTTCTCACTTAGCCACATGAATGTCTCAGTTACATCCATCAGCAATGGAGTCATTTCGTTAACCTGGTCAACCAATGTTTAGGATCATTTATTCATTTCATTATTTATCTTTTACTGAGTTAGGAAAGATATCTCGATAGCACCTCTCAGCTACCTTCATGTTCCTTTTTCTGAGGCTACATCTTTTACTTATTCTTTATTTCATTTATCTTTCCTTTTATTGCTTTTCCTGATTCATAAAATATCTCGATTACATCATTCGGTCATCTATATTACTTCACTTTGAAGCTAGTTTCATGGTGACCAGATTATCATGCCGGTGACCAAAAATTGGGTTTTGCCCAAAAGGTCAAAACCTAGTTCTTAGTGTTTCCAGTCTATTTCGACTCATTTTCAAGCATGTTTTCACTGGGAAACACCTCATTTAACATCATTTAACATTTTATAACCTTCATAACCTCATCTAGACACCTATATTACCTTTTCACATTGTTTTTCAACATTTCAGGGTTTATCATTCTACATTTCACCATAACTCCATTAAACTTAACATGAAATCACATTTCTATCATCCTTTAACTCATTTTCATGTATTCCATTCCATTTAAACATCCTAGAACATGCATTAATCCATTTCCATCAACAATCAGATTCTAACCCAAAACTTGTAACTTTCATTAATGTTTGATAAACCTTTTTTAATCCTTCATGCAGTCATATTTTTCACCCACCTATCCCCCAAACAAATTAGAAGGAGCTTAACTAACCTATTTTGAAGGCGATTATTGAAGGAGAACTCAACTTCTTCAAGTTTTCTCTCGCTGGTGTTCTTACTTCAATCCGACCGAAGCTTGCTCAAACACCAACACTTTGTTTTCCCTTATTCATTTAGTGATTCTACACTCTTTTAATTTCTTAAGCTTGGTTCTTTGGGAGGATTTGGTCATAAAGCATCAATGTGTAGGAGAAAGGTTCGATTAAAACCTTCTCCTGCTATTGCCTTCTCCATTTTAAAGGGAGATGGCTCGGCATTGGCTTGGACACCAAACTCATGGTTCGGTTCCCAACCTACATGCCCTACTATTTTTACCATTTTACCATTCCTTTTGCATTGTATTGTCATTTTATCATTTATGTAATTTTTCATCTTTTATCATTTATATTTTAATTCTTTTATAGTTTCTTTGACATATTTACCCTTATTCACTTTTTTGGCTCCAATTTTTAAATATTTTGAGAATATTCCATCTTGCAAATCCAAATTCTGATGATGAAGAAGTGTCGGGTGTTACATTCTTCCCCCCTTTAAGAACATTCATCCTGAATATTCATTATGCATACATTTTATATATGTAATGTCACGTACGCTTATTAGGGCCTAGGAGATTAGGTGCCTAAAAAAAGAAAAAGAATAAAAAAAGAAAAAGAAATAAATAAATTAAAAAGTAAAAAAAAAAAAGTAAAAGTCAAAAAATAATAAAAAGAAGGAAAAGTCAAAAGCAGTGCCTAGAGAGGTGGCTTAGGCACCGCCTAAGCCACTAGAGATATAATGTGTATATATATATATATATAAAGAGAGAGAAGCAGAGAGAAGGGAGAGAGTCAGGGAAGAAGAAGAAAAGAAGAAGAAGAAAAAGAAGAATAAGAAAAGAGAAGGAAAAAAGAGAAGAAGAAAAAGAAAAGAAGAAGAAGAATAAGAAGAAGAAGAAGAAGAAAAGAGAAGGAAAAAAGAGAAGAAGAAAAAGAAAAGGAAGAGGAGAAGGAAAGGGGATATCATTTAGAGCAAGGAGAAAATTTACAACAGGTCGGTATTTTTTTATTTTGGTTAATTAAATTTGATCTAAGGTATGTTATAGCGACAAAAAAATTGAAGCTTGAATTTTGTGATTGAGGTTGAACATATGGAGATTTATGATTTGTTATAGAAAACATCTAGATTGTGTTCCTATTTAGGAGGGCCAAATAATGTGTAAAAAATAATGAATTAGTTTAGATAAGGCAGTAAGATGTTAAAGAGTAGGTTAGGCAAATAAAAAAGTAAGGTAAAATTATTTAACATAAAAAAAGAATATTAAAATATTGACCTAATTGAGTAAAAAACTCGACATTGTGTGAAATATTGCATATATACTAAGATCATATTAAGTTGTTGTTTTATTTTAATCATGAACATATATTTGTTATTCTTAAAGGTTTTATACTTGAGACACTTGCATAAATGACCTATAGTTGATATAGAATGGCTATGGCCAATATGGTGATCGTCAAAAAGGTTGTGCTAGTAAACTTAGGCACGGAAAATGCAAACAGTGATAAATTTTGTATATGAGTCTAGAATGACATAAAGATGTGCCGAATTGGGCATATTGCATATACAAATACATGGAATTATCATTTGGTATAATTCATACATAATGCAAATAATTGTTTCTCGGTTAACATATAATGACGCTTAAAAGACTTTAAATGGTAACATTGGCCTGTTGTACTTTAGTGGATATCGGAGTTAGAATAAGGGTATGGCATGACATAGTTCTTAACAGTACTACACCATACAATTGATCTTGAGGCTACTATGGGTACCTCGACGGTTTGGCTAATTTAGAGCCTCACCACATACAGACAGACAATTTAGGTGCCTAGTACTTATTTTTGTTAGCACCTGTACTTGGTTGCCTACATTCCCCGTATCTAGCATTCGAGCCTTTCATAAGTTATGTGGACCTAAAAGGAAAATAAAGTTTTGCATATAGTTATTGTGATACTTGCATTTGAAATTGAGAGATACAAAATATGTTTAACTGTTATACAATTACATGTTAAATTTTGAGGCATAACATGTAAAGATGATTGGGATACAATTTGTTAAATTGTATATTAAGCTTATTGTTATGCTACATCATATTGTTGTTTTTCTTTTATATACCCACTGAGCATGTAGCTCCGCGCATTGGATGGTTTCCATGCGTAGGTAAAAGACAGTAGAGCAGTAGGAGATTCATCCACTGATTCACAACAGCAGTAGCAACCACAGGAAACACATCAACTGGTTCATCCAGAACTTTGACACTATGTATTTTATTAGTTTTGGTATGTACATAGAGTATTAAGTAACCATATAATATATAGTTTGGTCTTGTGAATTAGATTGCTATAAACATATTTGTTTTTGTGATGAGATATTTGTATTAAGATGAGATTGCAAAATTTTAGAACAGGTCTAAAAGTACAAGTTTGAGAGCCCTTATATACAGGGGAAACTCTATCTAATTTTTAATCTAATTAAGTTAACAGGTTATAGAAATGAAATATGCATTTTAGAAAAAAAAATTATGCACAAGATAAGTAGGTATAACAAGGTAGAGAATAGATAGAGGCAATTAAGTGGCGTATCCTACTTGGGTCTTCATAGGTCCTAGTAGGGAGTGCTACAATTATTGGTATCAGAGCACGGTTTAGATGATCCTATAACATAAGTTAGTATTAGAGTCTGTGTACATTGCCAAAATGTGACAAAGCTATAATGTGATTCTGATGTGGATCTGTATTTGGATTTTTGTGTTATAGGTAAGATGGACTCAAGATCTCAGCGAGCGATAGAGGGGGAGGCAGAGAGTCATGCCCCTCCTAAAGCTGTTGAACTAGAGAGTGTTGCACCCACACATAATGCAGCTAGATCGGGGCATTATGCCTTCTTTCAACAATTAGTTGATGTGTTAAGGCAAGTGGCAGGAGCAACATCTTCAGCACATACTATAGTACATGCACCTTCTAGACCCCCTGTGGATAAACTTTGAAAATATGGAGCTACATAATTTAGAGGCAGGATGGAGGATGATGCCTCAACAACATAATATTGGCTAGAGGGTACAAAAAGAGTGTTAGAGATGCTACAATGCACTCCAAGGGATAGCGTGATTTGTGCAATCTCCCTACTAAAAGAGGCGACATATCAGTGGTGGCAAACCACATCACAACTAGTCAGAGCTGAGCAGAGAACATGGGAGTATTTTCTAACTAAATTTAAAAGGAAGTATATTGGGGATTTATATATAGAGGAAAGAAAGAGGGAGTTTATAAATATTTCTATCTAAGCTTTGTGAGTAGCTATTTCATAATAGCTCACACCTCTTTTTATGCCCATCCCCTCTTCCCTCTCCCTTTGCCCATTTCTCATAGGGTCTAAATGATGACTCGAAAATATGGATCCAGATTGAGTATGTATAGTTGCTTCCTTAGTTATGAAATGTGACAGAATATGTAGAATGTATAACATAATTATGTATGACTCGATATAGGAATGTATGGTCATTATGTGTGAAGAATAATATTCTTTCATATGATTCCTTATACTATGATAGTTATGTACTGCATGCATGTTATGAATGTTATATAATGTACATATACAAGTATGCATGTAGGTATGAGAATGAATGAAAATGTATAAAGAATGATAAGATGACGAAATGTGACGTAAGAAATGAAAGGAAAAGTGAAAAATTATGATGTAAAATGATGTATGGTGACAGTAGACTTGTTAGGATTCCGATCACCTTCAGGTGGTCGGGATTCTAACCTCAGTAGCTGTCTGGTACAGTTGGGCTATTATAGAGTGGTATTAGAGCATGAGGTTCATATGATCGGACCTATGAGTACAAGAATGGTGTCTATAGCAAGTTAAAGGGCAACCAACATAAGATGTCTGGTAGGGAGTCTAAGTTAAAGTATGAAATGTATATTGCATGTACTATAATGTAGAAGTACATGAAATGCTATAAGAAGAATGTGAGTTCATACAGAAACACTTGAACTTTATGTAATGATGGTATGTTTGTCTTCTTAATAGAAGCAAAAATGAGAGGATCAAGGAGATTTGCTTGTTTGACAGTAGCTCCTCCCGAGAATGAGGGAATGGAGAATGTCCCTATCACCTCTTCAGTGAGGCAAAGGGCGAGTGGCATCTTAAGGGGAAAGTCATCAAGGGGTCCTAGGAGATCCTTTGAAGTACGTAGAGAGAGTATTAAGTATGCAAGGAGATCTGTAGAGGATCCTCCGGTGGCTAATGAAGATGAGCAACAGAGAAGAGATGCATGTTTAAGAATGGGTATGAGAGGTATGGGAGGTTATAACAGGGGGTTTTGGGAATGCTATTGAGTCACAGTATGCACCTCCTTAATCCAAACATAGCCAAGGGACTAGTTATAGTACTTGGCGAGTGATACGTCAGGGTACCCGAGTCAAATGTTTTTGTCCCAATATTGAGTGACCAAGAGGGGGTGAATTGGTCGCTTTTCGATTTTTTTTTAAATTTCTAAGTTATTGCTCTAAACTTATATCTGAAATTTGTGGTTAAGTATTTATAATGAGATTTCTGTTCAGGTTTCAATAAGTTGCTCTGATCAATTATGAAGATTGAAGGCAAATTTAGCTTAGCTAGTTTCAGACTATAGAGAGGTTACTATTTATGCTACTGTTCACATAGAGCTAAGGATATAAGAGGATGATTCTAGCTTAGCTAATTTGTATTTATCAAATAGTTACTGTTCATATTACTGTTCACAGGAGAATTAGTTAAGTTCTTTGGTTCACTAATTTTATCTCTGTATCTTTTAAATCTTAAGGATACTCATTTAAATTTCAACAATACTCAAAATAAGTGATGTAAATAAATTTGATAAGCAATAAATCAATGGAGAGTAAGGTTGAGAAAGTTTAAACACAAGATTTATAGTGTTTAGCTAAAACTAGCCTACGTCTACTCTTCTCAAGCATCTTTTTGAGAGTTCCACTATCTATCTCTTTTTCAAGTAAGAGATAAAACCTTTACAGTTCATCCAAGCTTTACAGGTACTTAGAACACCTCTTCCAAGCATCACAGGTGCTTAGAAACCTCTTTACAAGTTTGATTTCCCTTCAAACTTCTTTTAGCTTTCAAGGTGCTAACCTACCTCTTCCAAGTGATGTACTCTCACTTGAATACAATAAATGTCAAACTCAGAATTTTCAGGAATGATATCTCTCTTTCAACAATTACAACAGATTTCTATTAAGAAGAGAGAGGATATGCCAATGAAGCTCACAATGAATGCTTAAAAATCAATGAAACTTTAAATCGGAAAGTTGCTCAATAATATCATGCATTCATTAGCCAACACTTGAAGTAAATGCAATTATTTATAGGTAAGAAGTTGCTCTAAAAATTTCTAGATCAAAAGGTCAGTAACGGCTAGTTTTCTAACCGTTAGAATCCTGCTACCCGTCGTACAGTCTGCATAAACTGTGCAATCTGTACTTCTGTTAGGATTCAGTTCAGACTTTGTTCAAAATTAGTTTAGCTAAAAATATTTTTTACTCTGAAAGTAGCCTAGCTAATTTTAGAAGTGGTGAGCTAATTTTGAAAATTGATTGGCCAATTTCATTTTCATCAGTTTAGTAGAAAACTGTAGTTGCAAAATTAGTTAAGTTAAATTCATTTTTCTTGTGTGTATTTGAAAAGAATTATCTCCAGAATTAGTTAGCTAATTCTAACTCTTGAATTAAAATTAGGTATCTAATTCCAGCCCATTTCAACTTGAACTTTCTTGTTTTAAAACTCATTTTGAACATATTAAAAACTTTTCTAATGCATGAGAAATCATTGGCATAGACTCACTTCTCTTACATGATTTTAGCCTAGATTTTCATGTCTTCATGGATCTTCATGATGTTCCTCATTTCCATACTCTTTTCACTTTCTTCATTCTCTTGATTTGCCTTCTTCACTTGATCTAAAATTCTTGAAAGTCTTGTTAGCACAATTTATTAAGTGTTGTTATTATCAAAACAGGTTTTCTCCTTATGGGATCAACAATTTCTCCCTTTTTGATGATGACAAAACTCAATGCTCACAAGGAGAAATATGATATTTTCATATAGGTATTTTCAGAGAAAAAAAATGTATACTTTTCCTTTTCAAAAGAATTACTCCCTCTGAGTTTATACTAGAGAGTTCTTGGCTCCCCCTGAATTATAGATCTCAATTTAACAAATAAAAGTTATATCCTACAAGTTTGAGCAATTCACATTTTATCAGCAATCATCAAATCATCAAAATTTCACAGATTCATTAACAAAGTATGAGCTCAACTCAAAATTCATAATAGTGAAAAATGCCTTGTTACCTTAAATGAAAATATCCAATTGTGACATAGAAAACTTAGACATACTAGCATGCATCTAATTTAAAAAATCTCTAAGAAAGAATTAGTCAGGGAATTGCCTAAGATAAATTTTGAAAAACACTATCCCTGCAAAGCATGCTCCCTTGGTAAATAAATCATAATTAGCTTTAAGTCAAAAACTGTTGTATCTACCTCTAGAGTTTTAGAACTTCTGCACCTATACTTATTTGGACCATTATAGGAGAAAAATCTTATGCATTCGTAATTGTTGATGGCTATTCTAGGTATACATGTGTATTCTTTCTATCACATAAAGATGAAATATTTGAAGTATTTGAGAAATTTAATAATTATATTATTATATGCAATATGCTATGGGTTTTGTACATATGATATGAGAGCTATATTGATTAATTGAAGATAGTTTACCCGCTTTCTACATAAATAGAAAAAGTATATGGAAATCAGTTGTGCCATTGTTGTGCTTCTATATCATAGAACGATATAAGTATAATTCATGTCTTCATCAATTTGGCTTAGACCAACCTTCTTTTACCCACAACAAGATGATGCATTGCATTCAATTGACATGCATTGGCAATTGGATAATATTTAGGCGGTAAAATATTCACATTACATAAATGTCTAGAAATATCATCCTATCTGTCTTGCTATTAGGTGCCTACTGCAACACCCACTACGACTTAGGTTATATCTAATGATTTATTGAACGAATAAGACATTGAATAATACCAGAAGGTGTTGACTAAATTGATTCCTTAATATTTTTTCTTTATTAAGTATATTTTTTTTCTTTATTAGTAGAGATTACAGGATTAATTACAGGATTGATTCCTATTTTGTGATGTAATAGTTGTGTATAAATTAATATTACAGCAATGGAAGAAATATACAAAAATTCCTAAAACAAGTCTCCTTTTACAGT
>CAOGCB011322246.1:0-69606 GCA_948266635.1 Cnidoscolus chayamansa | reverse complement strand
ACTTTGGGCCGAGCTTTCATAGCGAACTAGAAATTAGGCTCACTTAGAATAAATAAATAAATTATTATAAATATAAATAAAAATTATAATGGTTAAAAAAATCACTTTAAAAAATTATTTAATCAAAATATTATTAATTTTGAATTTTAATGAGGAATAATAAATAGTATAAAATATTTAAAATTATAAAAAAAATAATATAAATATTTTTATCGAAAATAAAGGATGAATTTCAATATCATCTTTGGATTATGATATTATTAAGAAATTGATTTGTATATTTTTCGAATTTTATTATAACTTTCTCAATCTATCAAATGTATTTTTATCTTTTCATTTACTATAAAAAATTTTAAATGCTATATTAATATGTTTTTCTATTTATAAATATAGAGAGATATGGAGATGTAAGCGAATCGAATCGAGCTGAGCTTCAAAAAGTTTAAGTTTGGCTCGTTAAAATTTTTTCGAGCTCGCATCTAATTTGAGCCTAACTCATTTCGAGTTTGAGTCGAATATCAACAAGCTCAAGTTTGGTTCATTTAACAAATGAGTCGAACTTTTAACGAATCAAATCTCAAATACCTCTAAAAAAATTCTTACTTTACAATCTTAAAAATTTTTAGTTTGAAAATAATATTTTTTTTTCTAAAAAAATCCACATATTTTGTAATTTTAATGATTTTAATTTAAAAATAATAATTTTAACACTAAATAATTTTAATTAAATGAAAATATTAATAAGTTAATTCATGAACTTATAAATAAATGAGTTTTTCGAGTCTTAATGAGACGAAAATCTACAAACTCAAGTTTAGCTCGTTTACTAAATGAGTTTAAAAACTGAACTCGAGTTAGGCTCATTTAGAAAATAAATCAAGCTCAATTGAGCTCGATCGATATTTTATCGAGCTGAGTCTCGAATAGCTCACGAACAGTTTGATTCATTTATAGTCCTGAAGAGATATAATTAAATAACAAGCAGAGTAATTAATGTATTTAATAATATCAAAACTTAGAAATATTCTACAATTAAATAAAGAAAGATTCATTTAATAATGATAAAACTCAAATTGAATCTTTCAAGATCTTTGAATCCCAAACCATTCTAAGAATTTGGCTCCATATATTTTCCAAGCAACTGAGCGTTACTTGCACTCTTGCAGCTTTCGCCTTTCCCACAAATTTGCTACCATCAAATCTTCATACAAACAGCAGTTGTTGGTTTAAAGTAAGCAATAACATGAATTGAAATGATTGTAGCAATGAGTTCTATTGCAAAATGTGGGTGAGAGAGGGCATTTTCTTCAAAATGGTAAAGCCATGAAAAAAATGTATTATTGAAACATTTAGGAGATATGCTATCATTATAGGAGAAAATATTTTTGGAGGCAATTTTATGTGCTTGTAACCACCCCTACATTAGGTTGAGGTAGTCCAAGAAACCACCTCAAGACTATTTGGTTTCCTAGCATCTCTAGGATATAGAGATAGTTTAAATAACTATCGGGATAGGATTATTTACGTCGAGGCGATCTATAAATTGTCACTACATTTGACATACCTACCACAAATCTTTTACTGTTATTTTTAGTGGCGATAGTAATTGCCCTTATGTGATTATATTACAAAATTGTATTTGTAATTATCTAGGATATTTTTCAGATATGAATTTGCATAATGTTGTTAGTATGTTTTTTAATTAAGCATTGTCATTATTCATTGTTTACAATTTCTCTTTCAATTCTTCAATCTCTTTTGACTTATTAATTACCACTTATGGAAACCTTCCATCTTCATCCTACATTTTGAGATGTCACACCTAAGACCGTACTCGACCATTATGCTTTGGATCCATGATTTCTCAAAATTTTATTCATGTAATTATGTCAAATGGGTATCATAATATTCAGTTTGCTCAAGAATAAGAGCACGAACTTTCTTTTTTCTAAAGCTAATTAATTAAATAAAATATACACAAAGTAATAACTAAATATAAAATTTCAAAGTTAAGAATAAAAAAAAAAAACAAGAAATAAGAATGAATTATCATAAATCATTCTTCCACTAAAATAGTCCATTGGGGAACTAACATATCCGTAAGCACAACTTTAGATCAATCACATTTGAACATCACAACTTTAAAAACACCATAGTAATCGATAATATCTTTTATTCTTCCATAATAGTTAACTTTTTCCACTTCTGAAATGTTTACTACACTTCTGTGTCAATCTTTGTTTCTTTCGAGCTAAGGTATGAAATCAAATTCTATTGATAATGAATCTAGAATATCTTTTAGCCACCTTATTAGGACTTATTCCAAGACTCGCAATGTCATTAGATACACTTATCATTTCCATCATCATTACCTATGATAACATAAATAGTCAATCAAGTAAATAATAAAATTATAAAAACCCATTAGTGGTCAAAGTTTATGAAACTTACCTTGTTAGGGAACCAATCATGAAATTTTTCATTAATTAATCTACTTATATCATTATTAACTAGACGAGAATGACGACGACATTTCCTCCTTTCTTCTTCAATTACTTCTCTATAGTGCATGATAGAATTGTCATATTAATAACAAATCCATTTCTTAAAAAGAAACAAGAAATGATAATAACTTATTACACTTGCGAAAACTCTTAATCTCATAATAATGGCATATCACATATCAATGCTTACATTAGTGATTTTTCATCTAAGACGACTTTAATTTTGCTAATCACATGATAACCTATTGCGAATAACTATCTAATTCCAACACATGAAGGTGGTTCATATTTTCACCAAGTTCGATTAAACTATGTCTAACACATTCAAGATATATTGAGCAGAATGTGAGACATTCATCAGCTATATATCTTTTTGCTATTGATTATTCATGATATGATATGTTATGCCCTAAAGACTTATATCAAACCAATGACCTATATTAAATAGAAAATTAGATAATGAATTGAAATTACATGTTGCTATGGACCATACGTCTGTAATGCTAATGGAAGGATATAGTCAATTAAAATATAAGATTCACGACTTTTCAATCTACTAATCTTATATTCTTTAATTTTAATTCATAAATGGAAAGAGAACTTTAAAATATATTTAATGAGTGAAAATAAAATTTTAAAATAAGCTGAACAAATTTATTAAAATTGGCAATTAAAGTTAATTGGTAAAATATGAAAAAAGGCAAAACAGACTAATGTCAACTATGCTTCCGTTCACAGGGATGAAGTATAATTTTCTAAAAGGGACTTGAAATAAACATGAAAATGACTTGAATAATATTAAAAATAAAGTTTAATAGTTCAAATTTACAAAAACATTAAGTGGTGGTGCAATGTAAAAATATATAAAATTAAGTAGGTCAATATATAATTATAAAAATTTAAAAGGTAAGTGAAATCATATATACGTAGAAGAGAGTTAACAATAAAGATATATATTATTCATATTAATTACTCCAATCCTTTTGATATATATATTTATATTATTTATCATCATCATTATATCATTATTGTTGTTGTTATTATTATTTTTATTTAGGTAGAACTTTTTTTGGTGTCTATATTATATTTTTAAAATAAATTAAAGGAAAAAGGAGTTAGAATGATTAGTAGATTAATAATAACTTCAATTTAAAAGTTTAAGATAATTAAGATTATTTTTTTTAGTTTTAATGTTAATTTCTAAAATATAATAATAATTTTCAAAATCTAATTTTAAACAATTTAAATTAATATTAATCAATTTTATTTTTATTATGATTATTTTAAATTTGATCTATTAATTATAATAATTATAAGGCAGAATGCTACTAAAATAACAGATATTTATGTGGTCTCTTATCTTTAAAGTATTTATAAAAAATAGTCATACTTTCCGTGAAAAAAAATTAATGTTTATCTTTTAAGGCGTTACCAACTCTTTACGTATAAATATAGTATTATGTTAATGAACAAAGGTAAAAGAAAATGTGAAGTTTATAATTTATAGGAAAGGTAATGTTCTATTAATTACTTATTTATATGAGTAACTTTATTTCTTGCTTATATTTTAATAATCTGATTGTTGATCGATAGTTAACTCACTCGTAATACTCATTATGAATCATAAGATTTGTATATTTTTTTCTAGTTCGTTTCCTTTTCTTATTTCAAAAGAAAAAGGCTTTGGTATTTTTTATTTAATGTTTATGTAGTATTTATTTTTTAAAAAATAAAAACTAAATTTAAGACCATAAGAAAAATGAAAAAGGTATATAAATATATATAAAAAGGAGAATTTACAAATAAAGATATAGATTATTCATATTAATTACTCCAAAATCTTTTCTATAGGTAAATATAAATATTAAAACTTAAAAAATATGAAACTACACGATAACAATTAATAATACAAGATTTCAACACCAAATAAGATACTAAAGAAAAATTAAGTTAACGTGTGTAGATCTTTATTTTCGTCGATTTTAAAAAGAAAAAGGTAAAAACATGCACAATTACAATAAAAGTGAAAATATAAATATGATATTTTATTAGTTAAATGGTTAGTGATTTAAGCGATAATAACTTAATCAGTCAGTTAACAGTCATTAACATATATATTTTACGAACTACTTTTTTTATAATTTGATCGATAAATTTCATTGCTATTTGTTATCTTTTTAGTGCAAATATATATTTGATATATGTTAGTCATTTTGTCTTCTTATTTATGAACTATGGATGAAATTTGTAAGTTAAAAAAGAACAATAAAGTGGAGCTTGAATTTTAAAATGAAAGTTAAGACTATGAAAATAGAAAGAAAGGGTTAAAGGGTTGGGTTTTCATCCACTGTATAATAATATTGTCACTAATAAATGTCGATAAGTGTGGGGAGTTAATCAGAATTAATGAACGAGAGGAAATTAGCTTTAACAAATATGAGAAGAAAAAAAAAAGTAGAGATGACAAAAAAAGGTATATGGTTTTGCTTTTCTGGAATTAGTTAAATGTATTAAATTTTGTTCTTGTCTCTTAATATTTAAAATTTCTTAGAGATGAAGAAAAATAGATATGTAGTTTTGATTTTTTGTAATTACTCAGGTGTATTAAAGTTTGTTCTTGTTTTTCACTATTTAAAATTCTTAAGATAAAGAAAAATAGATATGTGGTTTTGCTTTTTAAATGCATTAATTAAGTTGTGTATGAATGAGTATTAGGATGACTGGTCCAACACTCTTCTCTATGAAGTGACCGAGTTTGCACTTTACCTCTTAATCCCAATCATATAAGGTATTGCCTAAAGTCATCTTAGTCATATATCTATCTCAATAGATATTAGAGAGAGTATAATGAAAAGGTGAACCAATAGAAATAAACATTTGTATTTTCATCTTTTATCAAATCCGAATTTGTATCTACCCATTTACCATAGCAGTTTTCGACCAAAACTTGCAAATTCAAGTTTATACTAAATTTTCAAGTATCTTAGCACACACAAAAAAAATCATTTCTAACACCTAAAGAAAGAATATATAGTAAGGGGAAAACAATAAAATCATGTTTGATTTTAATTTGAATTATATTTTGATGTTGGAACTAAAATAAGGTATTGTTTGAGCATATGTTGTAGTACATGATTCATTTGATTTATATTTTCTATTTTAATTGATTTGGTTTTGATTTAATTGATTTGAGAAGTTGAATAACATCTTTGGATTTGTGAATACGTGGTTGAAACATAAAATTTATTGGTGGAAGTTTTAATTCAAGTTGAACTAAAGTTGAATGCAGAATTTTGAAAGTAATAATATTGTTTTGTCTTAATTTGTGGCCAAATTTAGTGTGACTTGAGCAGAGAATGTTAAGTTGTTTTTATTATGCCAAGAGAGACTTAAATATTTTATAAAATTAAAAAAATATACTGAAATGAATAATTTTTTTTTACATTTTTTTTATTTTAGAAGATTTCTCAAATATAGCACGACTCTCTGCTTTGACCGATTTAACAGTGAGGTTAATATTAAGAAACTTGCACCTCAAATGACAAATAATATAGTTTTGTTTAGTTTCTTCTGACTTTAAATCTAATTACAAAACTAACCTTATATTTTATTTTATATTTTGATTTATTATTTTAATTGATCTTCTTCTATTCTAACTTCTAATTTAATGGTAACTGTAAAACCTATTGTTATTACTATATATATATATATATATATATATATATATATATATATATATATATATATATATATATATATATATCTAAGTAAATAGATTTCATTATATAATATAAAAGGAAAGATTTTTATATAGCATGGTAGTAAATATTTATAAATATAATTTATTGATAAATTATATAAATATAATTTGTTGATAAATATATATATTTAAGCTTGATTTGAGAACAATCAACAATTTCAAGAAACTTCGCTGAGAATAAGAATCTAAAAGTTTTTTATTATAATTTATTAAAATATATATTATATTACAACAACAACAACAAAGTCTTAGTCCCAAATAAGTTGGAGTCGGCTATATGAATCCTCTAACAAATAAACTTACAGGTAATATCTCAATCACACTTCTTAGACTCCTTCCATTACTCGAATTTTACGCCTTCATTCAAATCTATTACTAACTAAATCCGCATCAATATTTAAGACTCGTAAGTCTCTGTCTATTACTATCTTCTAAACTGTCCTAGGTCTACCTCGACATCTTTTAGCCCCATCAATCATCAGGTTCTCCCCCTTGCGGACTGCCGCATTGAGAGGTATCCGTAAAACATGCCCAAACCATCTAAGTCTTTCTTCTATCACCTTATCACCAACCTCCGCTACCTGTATTTTCTATCGAATATGTTCATTTTTAATTTTATCCAATCTAGTATAGCCACACATACATCTTAACATTCTCATTTCTGCTACGCTCATCTTATGAATATGTTGCCCTGTAGGTACCCAACACTCACTACCATATAGCATCACTGGTAGAACAACAGTCTTATAGAATTTACCTTTCACCTTCAATGGTATTTTCTTGTCACATAAGACTCCTGATGCTTCATTCCAGTTCATCCATCCTACTTGTATTTTGTGGTCCACATCTTCGTCTATACGACCTTCATTTTGAAACACAGAGCCCAAATATTTAAACTGTTTGGCTCTTGGAACCAGAACTCCATCCAAATGAACCTTTTGTTTTTTCTTTTTATTTAAACTGAACTCACAGTGCATATATTCTGTTTTACTCCTACTTAATTTAAAACCCTTGTCCATCTAATAACACAATATCATCTGCAAATAACATATACCAAGGAATATCATCTTGTATGCTTCCGGTTAGCTCGTCTATTAAAATAATTAATATTATTAATATTAATATATATATAAATAATAATATTTATATTATAATTCATATATTAAAAATGTTAAATAAAGATTAAATATTTTTGTAATGTCATATAATATTTTTTAAAATATATAATAATATTAAATAAATAAATAGAACATAATTTAAATATAATACATATTTAAAAATAATAATTCAAAACTATATAATTTAAACAAAATAATATAACTTTATTTGAAATAATAATTTTTAAAAAACGTTATTTATATTATATTATTTAATAAATTATTATTTAAATATTTTTAAAAATATTAATTAATTGTAAATATAAATATATATAATACATAGACAAAATATTAATATTTAATAAATATATTGAAATAAATATAATCACACTTAATTATATAATTATACGTGTTTATATAAATTTTATTATTTTTAAATTTTTATTTATAAAATATAAATATATATATATATATATATAAAATATTAAATAAATAATCTTAATATGTAGTTTTTATTATTATATTTTTCTTAAAAAATAAAACTCGTATACTTCTGAGTCCTATTTTGGTAAATTGTATGACTTGCCCCGGACGGACCGAGCAGAGGATTTCAAGGGCAAAATTGTCCAAACAGAAATATAAGTGGAGCCCACTGAAGGGATAGCGGCGGAATTACAGAAAAAGTTTTGAATTTCGCGTAAAAACGAGAAAGCCAGAAAAAGAAAATCCTCTGCCTCTCTTAGGACAATCCCTCCTAAAAACACGGGATTTAAAATTTCCATTGTATTGAACCCTATACACACACTGTTAATCTCAAGAAACACTACTGATTTGGGCTTGCCTCCAAATTCTTCATCTTTTTTGTTTCTTGTTCCTGTTTTCAATTTCTTGAATTTGGAAAGCCCTGTTTCTTGATTTAACTAAACAAAGATCAGGAGGAGTAAACAGAGCATTTCCTGCAAGGCGAAGAAGAACAAGCAAGAGGTTGTGGATCTGTGTAATTATGTGCTTCAGTTTCGATTTTTCTTCCATTTCTTTCAGACAAAAAATCTGGGTTACTCATCTGCTAGTATTGACTTGCTGTGTACTGCGGGTCTTTAACGTTTGTTTCTGTTCTTTTGCATTTTAGATTCATTTATGTAGTATTTGGTACATGAAAATCCATTTGGTGAACTTTGATTCACAGAAAGCAACACTCTTTAGAGGTTGAATTTGTTTTTTGTTATTTTCTATCTGTGGATTTAACTACCAACGTTGATATATTTTTTTCCTGGTTTCCTCTCCTGTTTGTGTTCTGAGATTTCTATCAGATAGAGATCCTCTGCCTCTCTCCTTTTGGTTCCTCGCATTGAATATTTTACTGTATGCCATCTCTTTGATTCTGAAAAAATGAGTCGGACAGATTAATAAATCTTGCACTTTGATTTTTCATTCAGGAGATTCTCAACTTTTACAGAATTTGGCATTAATTTGTTACAGGTGTAATCCGAGTTAAATCGTGAAGTAATCTTCCCTTCCGTAACTCATATGTAGAGACTGCATTTTTTCTCAATAACTCATTGGATTGTTTGTTTTCAGGTAAAATATGGGTAGAAATCTCAGTCCAGTTCTTCGGCGAGAATTGGCAAATCTTGACAAAGATGCTGATAGTCGTAGATCGGCAATGAGAGCACTGAAATCATATGTGAAGGGCTTGGATTCTAAGGCAATTCCACTCTTTCTTGCCCAAGTTTCTGAAACCAAAGAAACAGGTTCTTTGTCTGGGGAGTACACTATCTCACTCTATGAAGTTCTTGCCCGTGTCCATGGAGTCAACATCGTTCCTCAGATTGATAGCATCATGACTACCATTATAAAGACCTTAGCTTCAAGTGCAGGGTCTTTTCCTCTTCAACAAGCATGCTCCAAGGTGGTGCCAGCAATAGCAAGATACGGCATTGACCCAACAATGGAGGACGACAAGAAGAGGAATATAATTCACTCCCTTTGTAAGCCTCTTTCACAAGCCCTCTTGGGTTCGCAGGAAAGCCTTACTTCTGGAGCTGCCCTTTGCTTGAAGGCTCTTGTCGACTCAGATAATTGGCGGTTTGCTTCAGATGAGATGGTAAATAGGGTTTGCCAGAATGTAGCTGTCGCTTTGGAGGATAAATGCACTCAAACTAACTCACATATGGGCTTAGTCATGGCTTTGGCTAAGCATAATGCTTTAATAGTTGAAGCATATGCAAGATTGTTGATACAATGTGGATTACGTATTCTGAATGCTGGTGTTGTAGAGAATAATTCTCAGAAAAGGTTTTCTGCGGTTAAAATGGTCAATTTTTTGATGAAGTGTTTGGATCCAAGAAACATTTTTTCAGAGGTTGACTTGATAATTAGGGAGATGGAGAACTGCCATTCTGATCAGATGGCTTATGTGAGTGGGGCTGCTTTTGAAGCTTTGCAAACTGCAAAAAGAATATCCATAGAGAAAGGGTCAAAATTTGAGAAGAGTCCTGGTTCAGTTATTGGCTCAAACTTTTGTAGGAGAGACCAAAAGGGGAGGAGGACTACATCTAGTCCTGGAACTAATTCTCCAGCATCTATATCACCTGAATCACAGACACTAGATTCCTTTATTGAGTATAACTCTTTGACTGAGTCCCCTATTTCAACTATTGAGATTTCCCACAATATGGAGTTTGACCGTCAGAGTGTGAACCGAAAGCTTTGGAGACAAGAAAATGGAGGGGTGGATGTATCTCTAAGAGATGGCTTCTTTTCAGATTTGGCTCATGGAAGTCCAATTGACGAGGCATTTTCTGGTCACTCTGGGCTCCATGAACTTACTGAAATTGGCGGAGATCAGAGCGAAGATTTTGTAGGATTCTTGCCAAGAACTCCTAGAAATGGACTGAGGAGTACCACTCCCAGTCCTCAGGTAATTGTTCTGACATATGTTTCAAGAGTTGCTTTCTTGATTGAATTCCTTTCTGTTTCTCATCTTTAGCAGGATCAGATCGAGATAATGAATTTTCACCTGAGTTTACAAAATATAGGTGAATTATGAGGCTAGCTTTTACCATGGAAAAGTAGAAAATAGATGCTTAAACTAGCTAGGTTTTTCTGAACCGCAATCTGAAAACGGTGCTTCAGATTAGTTTCAAATCTTTTTTAAAAAAAATTATTTTACCTTTCATTTTCTGTTTTTTTTCTTATGAAATGGATTTGTTTCTTGCCAAATGCCCTTTGGAGTAGCATAGCTTAGCTGGAAAAGATTGCTAATTTTGAAACAGTGTTCATATTTATAGCTCAGATGCTTCTTTTGACTGTTGATACTGTTGCATAGTAATATAGTATCACTGTTACTCTGTTTCTTCTTCTTCTTCCAGTGATTTATGCTATTTGTGGTGATTGCTAATATAATTCATGTTTGCTTTTCTGTTTCTTTTAGAGGTCACTTTCTCGTATGGATGTTGACAACATTACCATCTTCACAACTCCAAGAAAGCTCATTCGCTCTCTTCAGGACCCCAGTGACATGGATTCAGACTTGTCTGAGAAACTAAGTAGAAGGTTTAGAAGTTCACAGTCGACCAAATTTGATTATAGTCCAAATATGAAGTTCAATGGAAATGGCTTTCAGCATGATGTGGGGTATGAGGTTGAAGACGATAGAAACTCGTATGCTGGTGAGGAGCAATTCCAAGACACTACTGAATCAGTGTCATCAACCGATGATGTTCTAGTTGAGACTGAGGTGAAGGAGTCTCCCAAAATTGTTAATGCAAGTAAAGATGATGATACTCCTATGTCTCCCAACAGGGGCCATAGGAAGAATTCTTTTAGGTTGATTGTTGTCCTGCTTTTTGCTCTTGCAGTTGTTACTAAGTTAATGTGGATTGATGGTCAGAAAGAAGGCCAATATCTTGTTCCAACATAGTTAATTCCTTGTACCACAATCTTCTAATACTGCATTAGTTAATTGTTGAGAATACTATGTTTTTGTACAATATCTACAAGTTGTTCTAACAATTGTTGGATATTCAATGTGATTAACTTTGAAAATTTATTTAGCTTGTCTAAACACAATCTCACTCCATTTTTTAGATGTTTGAATGAATTTGACGTTGTTTTGCTCAAGTTTGCGTTATTGTTTAAGTAGGTTGTCTAAACATCAGCACATAAATGAATTGACAAGTGATGGTTGAGAAGAAACAGTGCTCTTTAATCATCATGACAGCTGCAAAATTTTCATTCCCCACAATAAGATGTTTCTGTACTTGAGCAGGTTCATGTTACATTATTGCTTATTATGTATAAGTCACGGTTCTCAATCACTATCGAAGCCTATTCAGAGATTAGGATTATGTAAAAGTTGCTCACCTGTCCAAACATCTCCAGGACGCAATGTTATTGGCTTAAGCATTGCTGATTGTCCTACACATATGAACGAATACATGCCAAAGCCTTCATGGCTTGAGCCGGGACTAAACATGTATAGTTCATCGAACCCATTCCTTGCTATGACAACTGAGTTTCTTCTACCCTGTTAAAAATGGAGAATAAGATTACAAGAACAATGTGGAATCCTACAAATTGAACATTAACTTTGTCATGTATATCCGAGAGTTGGGATTAACTACTTCAGAGCCTAAACTCTTTTCTGGGTGGACTGATTAAAATTCTTAGCTAATATAGAAATATCAAATATTTTCTGGAATGGACAGTCTACAGAAGTCAAGCCCTCAAAAGAAATCAGAATTATGAATTTGAATGATTAAGAGGCATACCCTGTCAATGATTGTGAAATCCCGTGGAGCACTGGTGTAAATCCTGCTCATTTTGCCAGTTAGATGCTTGTAGTTTTCAGTCTCTTCGCCGTCCATTTCTTCTCCGCTCTCTGTTTGCCTGCTGTTCGTTTCATCGGAGTCCTGTTGATTTCTTGCACTCCAGCCAGATCCTTTGAGATTCATGATATCTCTTAGTTTCCCAGAAATATTTCCACTTTCTTGGCCAACGTCAGGAGGAACTATGCTCAAATTTGACAATAGCACAGGCCTATTAAAGAAATTTGATCCCTCTAATCCATATGCATAAGTCGCATCTGGGGTGCTTACTGTTAGATGGCTTATAAGAGATCCCATCAACTGGATTGATGAAGATTTTGAGTTCGAAACTTGGATGTTTGAGCTTAAGGTGTCATCTTCAAGATTAATAACGTGTCTTATCTCAACCATATCCTCTGCATCTGTGCATATCATTTCAACCTGCATTAAACAACTTCCTACTTCAAGAATACGTTTATAATTGAAAGCAGAAGATAATCTTCCAAGAATTGACAAGATTGCATTGACAGACCTGAATAGAATCTTGAGAAGAACCTCTAATAGAATGAACAGCCCAAGTGCTTGGAGACCATGAAGTTTCACAATCACTTCCAAAGTTGAAGGCTAAGGATATCCCTCCTTGTATGACAGGATTGCCATCTTTCCCTTCTGAGACAGTTGTTTGCAGCAGTTCAACTGTTCCACCATGCCACATATGTGCCTTGTATGATGTGATCAGGCCACTTGGAAGCATCAGGGTGGCTGTACTGCCATTCTCCAATCTCATCTTGGCAATGCAGCTATCACCAATTTCTTGGAAAGCGACTCCATGCCCACTGAATTCTGCCTCCAAATAGTCCACATTGATAGGTTGGTATGGGATTGAAGCTACAGAAGCAATTGGGAATTCTCTCTTCTTATTGAATTGAAGACAAATAGAGGGAAGGTGAGAATGAGAACAGAATGGATGTTTAGTTGGAGCACTTGTGTAGGGGATAGAAGCAAAGTTCAGTGAAAATAGAGAACTGGAAGCCATAGTTAAAAATCTTCTTTTCAACTGTGTATTAAATCAGGCAAAAGCAGAAGATAGAACTGCATATCTTATGCACATAATGTAATAAAAAGAAATGGAAGTTGTGGGGTCCACTTATCCATGCATTTCCTGCAGTTGGATAACTCAGCTACCACTCTTGGTTGGTTCTGATTGAAAACTGCTTAGATATTTTGAAATATAGCTTTTCCATTTTTCTTGAAGTCTTTTTCGAAAATTACTAATATCCATTTTTGTTGGCCAAGCACTCAACCTTATCCTTTGAGATGATATTTTGCAGCTAAATTCAGGCTCTCTCTTCCAAAGCTAGCATGGAACTCAAATAAATTATTTCATGTACAAATCTCCAATTTTCTAGTTCACTTGGGCAAATCCAAATGGCCATTGAGGAGTAATGAACTTTAAGGACATCTCTTCAGTAAACTTAACTCTGTGATTACAATATTGATTTTGAGATGAGCAAACCAATCAGGCAACCAATGAAACTGACACAAAAAAGTAAGATGATTATCTGATTTCGTTATATAATTACAAATTATCATGCTCAATAACCTGTGCCCCTCTCCAATCTTCACCTGGTTCCACAACAACAGGCACCAGCATTGCAGCAGGGCCAGTGCAGATAAAATACTCTTGACCATACTTCTCTGATAAGGAGCCTGGGCTACCTATGTATGTGTCTTGAAAACCCATCCGAATCACCCTGAAGAAAAGCTCAAGTCCCTGAAATAAACCAAAATGGTTGCCATAAATTATATTCGTAGTATAATCTGACAGATGAAGCATCAAGAGATGGATGGTTTTTCAAAATGAAATTTGCTAAGCCTATTGATCTTATATATATGTGAAACCCATACCTGATCAAGCGTTTCATATTTTGAAGGTGGGGTGTTATAAATTGCTTTTAGTCTCTCTTGAGGTGGAGCAGCGTAAACTCTACTGAACTTATTCTTCAAAATTGTAAAGGGTACATCTTGAACAGTCCATGTGCCTGGTTTGTCCTCATTCTCAGAACCAAAATCAAACAATCCTGAAGACTCAGATTTCATGGCTTCACCAGGAGATAAAATTTCAAAAGGCGAAGATAAAGGAGGGAGTGGACAGTAGGAGCAACCCTTGAATCCTTGAATTGCTGCCTTTCCTCGCTTCTTGAATTTGAGATGACTTAAAATAGCACTAGTTAGAGTCACAGGTTTGCGGCCATTGTTCTTTACTATAACTGCTGTTGCAATGCTCACTGGATATAATGAGACAATGTATGTTATATCCAGAGTTCCACTGGTACAGCTCAATTCCACCTGCAAGAAACCAACAAAACAAAGCATGAACCACATCGGATATTACTGTGCAACTAAAAGTAAGAATTGATCCCATAATGAGAATTTCATCATCAATCAGAGATTCAGTCTACTGCGGATGTTAATTGATTAAGGCTCATGTTTCTGAGAATTAGGTTTGAAGTGCAATAATAAAAAGCTTTAAGGGATAACAGCCTCAAATTGCAATTCCCAGAAGTTATCCTGAATTCTTCTCCCTTCTCATCATTGCAGTTGAATTCCAATTAAAAGAAAATTGAATGGCATCAAATGCTCAACATCTTCCCCAAGAAGGACCAATCAGTATGAGTGAACTGGTTTCAATAACAATGAACAGAATGGAAATAGAACTTGAAACAAAGCAAATACCTGGAGAGCATCAATGGCATCGGAATCAACATCCTTGACAGTCCATTCTGAACTACCAATGAGTGAGCCTTTAGAACCAGCTTCAGAGGCATCATTGATGACTAAACCAACACCACCTCTTGCCTTTCTAGAATCTTTCGCGGGAATAGTGTAAAGAAGCTCCTCAAAACCTTCATCTTTCCAATAAACTTTAGGCTTATAGGAAGTGACATGAGCATCAGGTATCTGTAACCTTAAAGAACTGCCATTTCTAACAGTAAGCTCAACAACTGGGACGTTGTTGGATTCGGAGAATTTAATACCTTTTCTACCAAACTTTTCTTGAAGAATGTCCGAAGTAGGGAGGGCAGTAGATGATGTAGCTTTTATTATGGTTGGTTTGGGGAGAGAGAAGGAAAGAAGAGAAGCCATGAAAGAGAAGGAAGCACTGTAGACAGCTTCCACACACAGCAGCAGCAACTAGCTTGCTAGGCTCATCCTTAGTTCCACAACTGTTTTTGTTTGGATTTGTATTTTGGCTTTATATATATGCCGAACAACTTTTTTAAGGGATTGTTGATGAGGTGGATATTGAAAGCTAAATTCTCTTTATCACCACACTAAGTCTATAAATGCTATTAAACGAATTTCAGTATTACTTAAATATTATTAGCAATATTTTTTATGCATCATTTTTTTAATAAATAAAAAGTAAAAATATTTTAACACATTATTAAATTTTCAATTTCTCAGTAAATCGTAGTCGTACTTATCACTATAAATAACTAAAATTTTGATATAATAGAGACTGACACTAGACTGAATTCTGAATTTAAGATAATAAACCAGACCCATTGACTGGTGTACCACTAAGCAAAGGAAAATTTCAGTACCAAAAGAAAGCTTGCTCAGAAATTATACTGTTGAAACAACAGTGCAGATACAAGCAACTGCGAGTCCATCATCGCACCCAATCATCAGATAAAGTTTGGATTAGAAGTAGCATATACAAGGCAATGGTCTCAACGTCTCTTCAAGACAAAAGCAAAATTGTAGAAAAAGACACCATAGTAATAACCAAATCCTGCCCAAAAGAGATACAAGCGAGACTAAAGTGTTATAGCCATGCCCAAAACTAGTCTTCATCCATCCCTGCAGGCGGATCTCTCTTTGGACCACCAGCTGGTTTTGCCATTATTATCTGTATAGTAGGAAGGAAGAAAATTTGAAGTCATTGGTGACAAAATTACCAAGCGAAAACTTAAAAAGGTCATCAATCAGATGCTATTGATCTAGTTTTATAAGTTGTCCCCCAGTGAAAGGCCTTGTTCGGGATTATTGTTGAAAAGCCAAAATAATTTATTTGTAGTTTAAAAAAAAAAATTATAGGAACTGTTGGAGTAGTTTAAAAAGTTATTTGCTGATTCGAGATTCCTATGTTTTAAATAATGTTTTTCTCAATAACAGCTTAATGCAATGTCAAATATACCCTAAATGATCAGTCCATAAATCATAAAAACCAAGCAAAACAAAATGCACGAATGAAAATGTGATGTGAAAGAAAATATGTAACTATCGCAAATGTTATACCTGGTCTACTCGCAATACAGTGCAGGCAGCATCTGCAGCATATTTAAGTGCAAAAAACCTGAAAAAAAGAATAAATGAGATATAGCTTGTATCCTAGAAAAATACAGCAAAATCCTGAATCAGAGATGGTTTCAACTCCAGATGATTCAGAATTATCACAATCTAGCATTTAAATAGCCTATATGGATGAAAAATGGATAATACTAATGTTCTAGTGGCGCAGAGCCCATCCCAACATATTTTTAAGAGTTCTGATTGCTAAAGAAATAGCCAAGCCCTCCAATTGGGGTTCCATGGCACACAGATGATCAGTGACCATTCATTCACTGGCATCATTGCAAATTTAAGCACAACACATATTTTGCAATGCATCACAGAAATTAACGAAGAGAACATGCAAATATTTCATAGTCGCGACACACGAAAGGTAAAAAGAAGCATACTTTGTGACGTAAAGGTCCAAGATATTCATGGTTGACATATCCTTGCAAACACCTTCTTCCAAGTCAATACCCACTTTGGTATTTCCAGATGCATGTTCAGCATAAAGAGATGATATGATCTCCATTGCATTAAGACCAGCATTCTCGGCCAGTGTTTTAGGTACCATCTCAAAGCTCTCTGCAAATTTTGCAATAGCATACTGATCCAATCTGCAAGGTGAATGCAATAGCTTATCAACAAGGCCAAGCACTGTCCTTTATTCGTGTATGAGGCTCTAAAGAGAATCGTAGTGCTCCCAAACTTTTGGAGGAAAGATCACAGTTCCATGCACCCGAATACAAATAAGGGGAGAGACAGATTACCCTGTTTCTTTAAAAGAGAATTCCTTCAGTCTTCTAGCCAATTCGATTTCAGTAGCTGCAGCTCCAGGTACTATACGACTGTCCCTACACATAGCCTGACAAAAAAAAACATGAGAAAAGCATTACTAATAACTTCCTCCAGTTTAAAAGGTAGAAAAAAGAACAAATGGGAACTTCTTAAAAGTTAAAACAAAGATGAACAGATCAACCCATTTTCAAGGTCAAAAAAACCTGTAACGATTGACAACATTGAACTTCAAGAAACAAAGAACTATTGAGATAAATATTCAGCAATAACTACCTTATAGGTGTTAACTCCATCATCAACAGCTCTTTCAAGGTCCTCTAGTATACTGTCAGTGCTGCCCCGTAACACCACAGTGCACACAGAGTTACCACCCGCTTCATTTTTTACAATTGAGACCTACATACAAGAACAGTGATTGAAAAAATGTGAAATGCTGAACAAAAATGTGATGACTAGAGGAGGATATCTTCACACATACCCTTACACCACCAATTTCCTCAACGGAAATGGAATCTACATATCCCAAGTCATCTGGGTTTGGTTGGCTCAGTTTCAACTGTTTTAAAAATAAACAGCATATGAGGGTAAATCTAGAAGATTTCATGCAAAATAAAGTATAACTTGAAATTAAACTTACAAGAGCAACAGAACCAGTGGTGCGGCAAAACCGTCTCAGTTCAAACTTTGAGCTAATCTTCAACACCATGAGTCTGAAATTGAGAATACAGGAGATCAGAATGATCAACATAGATTATGGAAATGACAAACAAAATAGTTGAGCAACCAAATATCGGCACCATTTATAACTGATAAGAACAGGAATATAGCTTCAATTGGCCAATTAGTGGTCCCAGAACACATGCCTGCATGTTCAAAACGATCATGCAGGCAACCGGTGGTAGGAATAGAAACCAACACAAAAAAAAAGTGCAAAGAAATTCAATGTACTTGTAACGTTCACAAAAATGCAAAGCCATTTCTCCAACAGCTGCTCCACTAACAATTACTTTGGCACCAGAATCTGCAACTGCTTTAATGAGTTCCTCAACTTTAGCTTCTTCAGTTTTGGCATAATTTTCTAGCTGCAAAGCCAAAGGAACAAGAATTTTTTAGCACAATATGATTACCACTAAATTTATAACTTGTTTACTGTCAAATGTATACCTTTGTGAGAAAAAAAAGTTAAAAACAAAGTTGTAATGCAAATACAATGATCGACAATTATATGTCGATTTCCTCAAGATGTACGTACCTGCTCAGCAGAGTGAATTAGGACAGTTCCCTTGGTTTCAGTTGCTGAGGTATCAACACCCCCAACAAACACAGCAACCTAAGCAAGTACAACATAAAAATTAAAATCAAGAACTAATAATTTATCCTTTGAAAGAACTGGTGTCACAGTAGTCTAGCATGAAATTCAATGGTGGCAACTTGAACAGAATATAACTCAAGCAGAGAATTCTTTAGGATCACAAACCTGAAAATCTCATAGGTAAAGAAACTCATGAGAAGTTTTAACCAAAAGTTAGCAAAAATATAAACAGACAAACAACTCACCTTTGCTTTCTCCACTCTCTTTATAGTACCAACAGTGTCACTTTTCAATATCATTCCCCGAACTATTGTACAATTATGCAAACCTCCTCCCACAAGCTTTGCAACCCGGACATTATCCACATTAAAGCTTGCTGGGTTCTTAGGACATACTTGGATGCATGCCTGTAATACAAGATAAACAGAAGTGGAGACACAATGTTCTTTCAAACAGCAGGTGTAAAACAACCAGTTTAACATAAGCAAGGAACTATGCTATACACTTACATCCGCAATAAGATTGCTTAAAATGTCTTCTTGTCCAAATTGCTTGCTAGCAACAGCAGCCTTCATCCGAGAAATGACCTGTTCCTTATTCCTCACATCCATTGTGTCAGAACCTTTCTCCACCAATTCATCCAAGATTTCAATTGTCTACAATTTTTTTTAAAAGAAAAAAAGTTGAGTCAGTCACATTCAAGCAATGATTCGACAGCATAGTAAAATTGGACATATAAACTAATTAACAAACCTTGTTGATTCCTTTGTTGTATCCACTGATGATCTCACTTGGGTGCAAGCCCATCCTGATAAGCTCCTCTGCATTTTGAAGGAGCTCACCAGCAAAAGAAATTGTCAAGTTAGCTCCATCACCAATTTCCTCTTGTTGAGCCTTGCCAGCTAAGACCAAAATTTTGGCAGCAGGATGCTGAACCTCAAGTTCATTGACAATAGTGGCAGCATCATTGGTGACAAAAAGCTTGTCCAAATGATTAATAACCATCTTATTCATACCTGAATTCAAAACCATCAAATAGAACCTCAAAAACCATTCCTACTAAGAGACATTTACAACAAAAAATATCACTTCACCATGAGTGCACAAACAAGTTACAGAGAAACGTATAAATGGAGAAGACATATAGAAATGGAAAAAGAATAACACCCGACTTCTTTTCCTGCTTCGTTTTAGTTATTCTTTATCATGCAAGGCACGTATGCATATTAAAGCAATGACCCTCATGGCCTCAGCTAAGATTGTCATAGGTATACCCACCAGAACTAGCACCTTCTATTTTTTGCATCTTCTATTTTCATAAATGTGATTAAAATCAAAATACAATAGATTTTTTTTTCTACTTGATTTAGATTCCCATTAATACCAAACACCTCTGAATGCGATACAGAAACAAGAGTTAGCAAACTGCACTCGTATACTTCACAATATAAACTACAAGTTTCTCGCAACAAAAAGAGAATCATTCACAAATGCTCATTGAACCAGCAGAAAACAATAACAAAAGCACTAAAAAGGGGAATTAAGGGTATATTTTCTCGATCCATATTTAAAGTTATAGTAGTTCAACGAAAATCCACATCTGAAAGGACTAATAAAAACATCTACAAGGGAAGAAAAAGTACCGTTAGGGCCAAGTGAGGTGCGAGTGATGGTGGAGAGCTGCTTGCAAGCATCGATATTTTTTAGAACAGCTTCATCAAGCCCAGAGAGATGTTTGTGTCCCTCTTTGAGCATTGATTGTATTCCATATGGCTGCATTGAGAACCCCATTTTCACAACCTCTCCCTCTGTAAAACTTGATCGGTCCCTGATTGCTTCTTCTTGGAACTTGGAGGATTAAGAGAAAGAACCCTAGAAATGAGTCTCTCGCCACTGGTCAGTCTGGCTCTGTGTATAAAGCAACCAAGGAAGTGTTAACCCAGAATACCCTAGAAGACTAATACTTGGCTCCACCGCGCTGTTTTTAAGATGTTAAAGCGACGTCGTTTGCTTCTTATGAAGCTAGCAGGGAAATTCCTATATTTAAAAGAAAAAGTGTAAGTAAAAATAATAAAGAAGTGGATTTTTATTTTATTTAAATAACAAGAAAACAACATAAAGAAGTTAAAGAGGGGTTTAATTTTATTTTTCCGAGTTGGCTGACAGCTCATCATCGTTAGATCATCCCCTTAAACAGTTAATTTATTTATTTAGTAAACACTCAACAAATATATTCTTATATTTTACAAAAATAATTAAATTAGTTATTAGCCTATTTAATTATAATTTAAAACCCGGAGAGAGCAGAACAGCTCCGCTGTCTGATAACGATGAATTGCAATATGCTAATGCATGGAGTTAGAAACACTGCCGATCACCATAAATTTTTTGAAAATTATTATATATATCACTGCAGCCTCTGAACGTAATTGAACTTGTCAATATGCGAAGCATAGCTCTGTACAAGAACTATGCACATTATTAAAAAGAAGCCCACGGAAACCCACAAGAGGAAGAAGATGCAAGTTTCTGAGAAGCCATTATGTCTTTATCAAAGCTATAGAATAACACAGCAAGTCTTTCCGATCCAAAGCATGAATCCATCCAAAAAGGTAAAGCTAAACTATGTGACTGTTGACATTAATTAGCAAATTCAATACTAGTGTGATTAAGCCCACCCACAATTAACTCTGCCCTAAAATTTAATTGTGATCAGCAGGCACTTGCAACCACATTAGGACCAACTTTGTTTACGGATGAGGCAACAGACTTGCTGTTGTTGGAAGAGTTCTCAACTGCTTCATACAATCCATTTTCCTCTAGTAGCTTCACCTCCCCATTCAACTTCCCCAGTTCAACTGATGCTGCACCCACCGGTTCCTTCAATACACTATCAGAGGATTTTTGTGAACCCTCATTTCCAATCATCACAAATTTCTCTTTATTAGTGGCCGAGTCATCACCAGGCTTCCCATCAAAAACCTTTTTGTTTTGGAGAAAGGAAAGTAGTTAGTTTTAACATCTTAATTGCCACTAATTATGGGATATTTGCTTCAATAGAGAAGGAGAACGACATATAACCTACATTCTTGAAGGAGAGAACAAGTTAACAAGAGACTTCAAACTAAGGGAGATGAGAACATCCTACCTGTTTTTGAATCTTTTGCTTAGCCCTTTTCTCCTGCATAATCCTTTCACGAGCCGCATAAAACCCAAAATCATCCAGGATAGATGTCTTGCCTTTATGACCCTTGAAAATTTTAAGTATCTGAATCCCTTCATCCAACATAACCTACAGCATCCAGAAAGCCATGAAGAATTAGAGAAGAATATCAAAAGAAGAAGACATCATAAAAGATATATGACAAACTGTAGAGAAAAGAAAAGAGAACCCATTTACCTCTTGGGTATCTCTACTATTAGTGACAGGCTTGTTCTCATTGTTCTCGAGCGTTATGTGCCTCAATGAACTATTTGGTACATCCTTAACAATATGCCACTTGACAGGGAAGCAGCCAATCCACTTCTCCTGTTGCCAATACTCCACTGTTTTGTTAAAATCAACTGCCCCTACCATCTCTGCCAAACCAACAAATTGCCCACTGGTATTGACCTGAAGGTACAAAAAAGTAAATAAATAAAGCTCAGAAGAACCACAAAACATAATCGGCAGGTAATATTAAAACACTCATACTTACAGAGAATAGTAGAAATACAGGATAGTCACCAGGAGTTTCTTTTGCTTCATGGTAAGCTGCATCCAGCTTCTTATTCCCATTAGGTGTGCTTGCCCACACACCATACTTGATGCATTTATGAACATCATCCTCACTGTATGACTTAATAATAAAAAATTTTGCTTTTGAGTAATCCTCAGGAAAATCCTCCCTGTTGTACTGTTCCTTGTCTGGCATTTGATACAAACTATCCTCCTCCTTATCCTCATTCAGTACCAGGTTTTGCCCCTGGACTGGCTGAAGAACAGGCCCAAACTCTGTTTGGTTCTTAAAACTCTTTGTCCTAGGTCCTCTATTCAACTCACTTAAACTATCCATATTCTCGTTGCCATAGCCACGGAGCCTAGGTTTGTACTTATTATCAACAACCACCCACCCATGCCCATTTGTCCATGAATTACCACCAAAGGATCCAAAACCTGCACCAGCTCCGTATCCATATTGGCCATACATTCTGTTATTTGGGTACATGTTCATGAATCCAGAAGCTTGGCCCAAACCAGACATTGGTCTTGTTGCCTGTAAGGTGTGAATTCAGAGATTAGATCGATAAAACAAACTTAATGAAACTGTCCTAGTAGACACATATGAGAAACAACAATCATCAGATGTCAATGCTGATAAAAACTGCAGAAAGAAGCTGGAAAATGAATAGAACATAATCAAATTGGCAAAACTCGTGAGGATAGTGGTAAAATATCAAAAGCCATAAATCCCCCTCCTCAATTTTTCAAAGGACTGGAGTTGAATGGGTTTACTTCAACAGAAAATAAATAAGATTGAATAACTATATAAAAAATTCACGAACAAGTATCAAAAGCCAACTTAGTGATGTTTAATACATACCAGTGGTGAAGAGAATCCCGCACTGATTGCATGTCCAGGTGGCCCATTCGGAAACAAAGAGGCATCTAACCATGGGATTGGCGACTGAAACCTATCATATACAAACCTTGGGTCTTGATAACCAAGAGAATGAAATCCCGTTGGTAAACTTCCCCTGTCATAGGGGACATTTGAACTTGAAGATGAATTTTGATTACTTGGTCTGAAAGGTTTCGGTCCATTACTTCTATTTATACTTCCACTATTCACTGTATTATTGGTGTTTATGACAGAAGTCCCAACAGACAAAGCTGCTTTATCAGCTGCAGCATAAGTTGGAACCTCTGCTTGGGGAGCACTAGTTGAGTTAGGAGAATAAAATGTGCCAGTTGAAGATGGAGCATGGTAAAAAGGACTAGGATACAAATAATGTTCTGTTCCATATAGCTGTCCATCATTTCCCATTGTTGGCACAGTAGAAGTTGGTGAAGGATATGCACCAAAAGGTGTATAACCATAGCCTTGATGGGACATAACAGTTTCATTGGTACCCTGGATGCCCTGCCAACAAACAAGAAACCTGTCAAATCCAATCTCTAACATATGAATACCAATATAGTCATTCAATGCTTTGCTAGATGCCCTTGCCACACGCATACAGGGACAGAAAGAGAGAGAGAAGGAGAAGGGAGAATCAGTTACAAGCAACAGTAAACTCTACAAAAATATAAAAGAAAAAATTACAACTTCAAACACCATTAATGCTACATTCTTAAGAGCAGGAAGATAATATTATGTGTAATCAAAAAAAGCTCTAATTGAGACTAGAAGCCTTTTCTTTAAAAAAAATCCAATTAAATCTTGTAAACGATATTCAACTCAACTACCCAAGAGAAAAAAAAAAAAGGAAGCATACTATAACATTTTCTGAAAACTACAAGATCAATTCTTCATCAAAACATTCACAGTCTACGTACAATCTACGTACTAAAACACATGCATATACAAGAGGAAGAAATGATGCGAGACATCTCAACCTCATCAATATTAACATATCTAGAGTAGTTGTTCGAGCCATTATCATGTACATCAAAGCCTGAAGAAGGATGAACATTTGCTACAGAATGTTACTGAGGCAGAAAAGCAAATTGCCTAATTAATCAGTTTCACGAACTTAAAATTTCATTTATCCATTTTGAAGTGACCTTGTTGGGAGATAGCTTTAAACCTAAATACACAGCTTACCTCCATAATAGCACACAAAAGATGCGTACCCATTAGAAAAATAGTACATGTTTTGGTCTTCGTCTACATGAAGGATTGTAGACTGATTTAACGGCTTGGCTGTAATAGTAGCCAAGTCACTCGATCCATATTGACTAGTAGAGAGCTAATCCATAAATTTACCATGTGATCAGACAAACTGATTAAGGGGGAAATCAGTTAGTTACCATGACAAAAAACTAGTTACCTTCTTTGTAGACTCAGGAACTTCTGCAGTCTTTGTCTGAGAATCTAATGACAAATTCTCCATCACATCTGCAACCTCTGTAACAGTAACAGTAAAGGATACAACAAACAGCAAGTAAATCAATTCAATTCATAATTGCTCATTTTTTTCAACCTTAATCAGAAAAGGTAAGTCTTCATCCACCGAAGGCAATCTAAAACAATTAAAAATCATCATCCGACAACATGTAGCCTATAAGAATCGTTCAATGAACGTATTCTGATCAACCAAACCATTAAGCATGAAGACAATATAAAAACCTCTACACACGTGTACATATATTTTGCATCTACAACACATATAAAAGTGTTAAATTGGAAAATAATAATCAGAATCTAAGAATATGCATTAATTTTATTAGTCTAAACATAAACCCTAAGAAGACCCATATTCCTAAAACAAAAACAGAAAAACCAATCCAAAAGACAAATCTCAATCAACTACAGACGAAATAAATTCAAGAAAACGTCGAGAACTTTCATGTATACACCGACGCGCGTGCATATAAGTTATGCGCAATACATACAACTATAAGATAATAAAAATCGAAATTGCAAAAAGCAAAGAGTACCCAGAAGAGGGAAATTAGTAAGGATACGATCAGCAGGAGAAGAAACAGCTGCCATGGTGATGATATTGATGAACGATGCAGATACAGAGAGAGGAAAGGAAAAGAAAAACCCTAGATTTCAAAGCGGGAGAAGAATTTAAGAGGAGGGAATTTGGGGGGAAAGATCAATAAAAGAGGTGGGAGAGAGAGTGCTTGGAGAAAGGGTAGCCGCCAAAACCCAAGACCTGGGGTTTTAGAGAGAAAAACAGCAAACAGTTTAGTTTACTTAAATGGAGGAGGCACGGCGTTTTAAATTGCACCGCGGAGATCCACTTCCAATTGTGGATCTTTTTTAAATAAAATCCAATTATGGAAAAAGAAGGGGAAAAGAAAAGGATCTCCGCCTCCTTCTGTCTATGGACGGGAACGGCCCTTTTTGTAGTATCTTTTCACTCCGTGCCCCTTTGCTTTACAGGGCTAAAGGGACCATCACCATGTTTTAAAGCCAATACAGGTTTATTGGGCCAGAATTCATATATTAGGGCTTATGTCTCATGTATGGACATGTTTTTTCAGCTGATGATAACACATTTCAAATTTCAGCAGTAAATTACAAAGATTCAATGCACTAATAAATTTCAATTCAAATTATTTCATGAAACTAAGTTGATACTTAAAGGTATTAACCTCCTAGATTTCTGTCTGTATTGCATTTATTCTGAACATTCTGATGCACTTGCCAGAAACAAGGTATAACCACGCAGGGGGAAGCTTTGGCCACCGTGCAGCCTCTTGTTGCGCATACACATGACGAGAAAGGATCTCAATTTGAAATCTAGATAAGCATTAAATTGCAGAACACCACTTTATTTTCCCTTTCTCATTTAAATGGGACTAAAGACTGGTGGTATCAGAGTGGTTAGTTCAACCACCCTTCGGAAGATCAACTTCTCTCAGAACTTTTGCTGCATCCTCAGGGAAAACAGGATTTATGTAACAACCAGTTCCAATTTCAAACCCTCCCACACCAGTCAATTGCGGCACTATCTGTAAAAACCAGTGAATATAAGGTAATTGTGATTCTTTGACCCGAAGTGGAGCTGTCTGGATCATGAAATTGAATGGTGGGTTATTCAATTGTACGGACATCTTTCTCAGCATGAGCTTTAGCAAACCCCCAAGATCAACAGCCTGCAGAATTGTACTATTAATCAGGACATGATTACTTATATTATCAAAATTATTGTTGGTGCAGTTAATCAGGCAATTAGTAGTTAGGTATCAAAAACAGGCATGCTAGGAGCAGTACTGCACAAAACTAGCACTAAATGGCAATTATTGTATACTATAGTTTACAAAGTGGTAATATAATTACAAGTATTAGAAGTACATATCACACTTCAAACCAAAGGCAAGTATTAATGACAATGAAAACATCACACCACTGTGTTTACTATAATTGGTACTGCATGCCTTAGTTACACATGAAATGATTCTTGAGCTCAGGGCCGTCTTAAACATTCAACAGGTCCTATTCTTATCTTAAAATTTAAGCCCCTAATAGTAAAATAACAATTTTAATAATAAGGTATTTCAAAAAAATTTTACAAAATAAAGCACTAAAAATCTATTACTTTATTTAAATTGTAAATAACATTCAAATACAAATTCAAGCTAATATCAACTTTCTATTTAAAAAGTGTCATTCTCATAACATTTATTTAAAAAAAATATTTTATTAAAAAAAAATTTTATATTTTTGAGCCCTCATAATTTTGGGGCCCTGTGCAATAGCATAGCACACTTTGCACAGGGCCTTCACCGGCCCTACTTGAGCTTGAATTAACTTCAAATCTGAAGTTCTATTATCACTATTTGGATGGGTTATAAGGTTACATTTTTCTTTCTCCCACACAAACATGTCAGGACTCCTCAATATAATTGACTCAATAGACAAAATTATTTTAGGGAATATGAGTGGAGGTAAGGAAAAATGAATGAAAAGGTTAGCACAAATATTGACATAGAGATGCTTTTCCAAACTCGTTTGACATGTGCTGTTGTTCACTCCACTACAATTCTTGACAGAAAACCGAAGTTGCAAAATTATCATGATCCACCCCAGATTCAATGAAATCAAGAAACATCACACTTGGTCTCCCCATCGCAATGTATATAAAACCAAGATAATTTACATCAAATCCCAGTTCCCCAACCACGTGCAAATTAAGAAAACATAGCACCTATCTGGTTTGAATTTGAAAACCTACTTACAAAATCAATGAAGAAATTTGCAGCAAATACAATCAAGCAATGGAGTTTACCTTCTCACTGCTTAATTCATGGAAATGAGAACTGTGTTCCCGGGGAATGATCCATATCTCAAACGGAAATGTGGCAGCAAAAGGAATGATTGAGACAAAATGATTGGATTCATCAATTAAAAGCTTTTCAGAGTTAATGACACAGAGACTACATTTCCCTGTCTTATCAAAGTACTCCTTTGTACCATCAAGTCGGGCAGAAACAAAAGGAGGTATAATGGGGAGGGCCATTATCTGACTGTGAGAGTGACTCAGTGATGCTCCAGCAGAAGCACCATGGTTCTTGAAAACCTTAAAGCACAAAACCAAGTATAATGTCAATTTGAATTGCAAATTAATGCACAAAATAAACAAGATCAAATTGCATAAAAATGAAGGAAAGTAGCAAGCCACTGACACATGCAAATTTGCACAAGCAGAGAATATCTCATGATTTTAAAAGAAGTCAGAAAACATTTGAATGAAGAGCAGTAAAATATTTCATGGAGTTCCCAAGAACATAATGAGTGCTGAAACTGCAAAGTGTTCTTGGTACAAATTTCCAATTTTCCAGGACAGCCTTATAATGAAACACAGGAAATACAAGATTCTTAAATTATAACATTTTAACAGTGTTTCAGAAACGGGATGCATTTTGTAAATACTTTCTCAAGAGCGGAAAATAAATTTTTGCAGTACCCAAGCTTGCCCCCTGCTTCCCCATTATTAATTAGATACAACTAATAAAGCCAACAAAAAAGTCCAAATGCATTAGTGGTTACTGCGTGAATCTGAGTCCCTGAAGGTGTTCATCGATCAAAGAAATACACATTCCTATATATTGGCAATAAACTCAAAAGGAATATGTTGTAACTGAAATAGGAAGAAGCTCATATCTCCATATTCATTGAAAGAATCAAACTCAAGCCAGCAAATAAAAGGAAATCAATCCAAAGAAATTCTAATTAATGATATAAATTCCATAATCACACTAAACCTGCACGTATTTGATGGATTCATAGCTCATAATCTGCTCGATCCTCTTCTTATACGCGAGCAAAACATCGCCAATCTCTCTCGTTTCCATATCGCGAAGCTGCACAGAGTGAACAGGAACCTCTATCACCACATCATGGAACCCAAGCCCGCTCCATACTCGACCTGGAATATCTAAGCCAAGGCTTTGCTCAGATGAGTCGTCAAGATTTCTGCTCAACGCCGGGTAAAGATTCTCAATGACCCGGACCTTCCAGTGTGGGTTTCCAGGGTCGGGTGGAACCCGGAAGATTTCAGGGGCACACTCATGCTCGTTGCCGATGCAGAAAGGGCAGGAATTGTTGCTAGGATTAGGATTTTCAGGGGTTTTGGATTTGAAATCAGTGGGACGTTTGGCTCTGGCGGGAGAGAAAATGACCCACCGGTTAGTAACTGGATCGTGCCTGAGTTCCGGGTTCCGAGTTTGAGGGGGAGCTAGTGATGCCATGTTTCTGTTGTCTTTATGTGTTTATGGCTGGTTCTTGCGAGAGGAGATCCGGTTGCTCTTCAAACTTGGAGCATCACATCTGATGTTCTGTTTGGTCGGACAGAAACGGTGGGAAAATAGGAGGAAGTGTAGACAAAATGAAAAAATATTGCGTTTGGCCCCTGAAGTTTCAGGAATTCAATTTTATGCCCCTACCTTGCTAATTATTCTTATTATTTGAAATTGAATTTTCATTTTTTATATCTTAAAAAGATCAACTCACACCTATCACCTCGATTTTATCAAATATTAAAAAAGCCCACAATTTGCGTCTTTATCTCTAAATTCTATAAAAAGATTTTCCTTTTCTTTTCTTACCCAATTAATTGATGAACATGGACTTGGCTTTTTCAACAGTCGAGTAGTTCCATGTGATATTTACCTTGGTAAACCCAAAAGAGTATAAACTTGTAGTTTACATACAGCACACTGCAATTTCATTAAATAGTTATATAATATCAAGGCTCCTTCATCCAATTATATGGCTATCTCTTCTGCACCTGTCTCCCACATGTATTCTTTACTATCACAACCAGACATGGAGAAAAAAGGACAGAGAAAAAACGAAAGTTTCTGTGGGAAAGACAGAAAGCCCATGACCAGGAAAAGCCACATCCATGGGTCAGAGGACAAAATTGTAATGTCACATAGCAAAATCAATTGGAATTGCACTGTTCTTGAAGAGCTAAGTTTTAATAGATAGTATTTTATTATTAATATCCCACCATCTCTTGCGTCAGGAAGTGTGTTTTAAATGCCATCTTTATCAGCTAGTTAAGTAACCTTAGTAATTCTACATTAGTTGTTGGTTACAGCTTTAGGAGAAGCAAGTAAAAACATGAATGCATTAGCGGCAACCAACAGGAACTTTAAGCTGGCAGCTAGGCTTCTGGGGCTTGACTCCAAGCTTGAGAAGAGTTTGATTATTCCTTTCAGAGAAATCAAGGTGATTACACAGTCATTCTTTAACTGAGTTGCCTATTTATTTGACCTCCAACGTATTTTTGAACAAAAAATTTTGCAGGTTGAATGCACCATACCCAAAGATGATGGGACTTTGGCATCTTTTGTTGGGTTCAGGGTCCAGCATGACAATGCTAGAGGACCAATGAAGGGTGGAATTAGATATCACCCAGAGGTTGGTATAACTGGGAAACCCTTTTGTCATCTACCCTTATTTCTGTTTCATTTTTGTGGAATGAGTCTGGAACTTGTTTGATAAAATTTCTGAATAGATTTTAGTTTTTGTCCGTGATATTTTTAATGGGTGATTTTAGGTTGATCCAGATGAGGTGAATGCATTAGCTCAACTCATGACATGGAAGACAGCAGTAGCAAATATCCCATATGGTGGGGCTAAAGGTGGGATAGGATGTAATCCAGGGGATTTAAGCATATCTGAGCTAGAGAGACTTACCAGAGTTTTTACTCAAAAGATCCATGATCTGATAGGAATTCACACTGATGTTCCAGCTCCAGATATGGGAACTGGACCCCAGGTTGAGCATTCAAATCTCACCTTAATGCACATTTTTATTGCTTAATTACAGCAAGAAAGATATGCACGAAAGTAATGTCTATGTTTTTCTCTAAAAGACTCATGAATAATGCTGGTTCTGATGTTAATATATGATTGCTGTGTGATTGAACAGACAATGGCATGGATATTAGATGAATACTCCAAATTCCATGGTTATTCACCGGCGGTTGTGACTGGAAAACCTATTGTGAGTGCAGAACCAACTCTATCCTGCTATGCAATCTTCCTTTCCTGTAGGATTTGGAGTTTTTTCTGCTTATTATGTGTTGATAAATTGGCTTATGCATCTGTTTTCTACGTGATTCAATGTATTTCCAATATAACTTGTTGATTTATAACCCTATAATCTGACAGCCCTTTCATTTATTTATTAAATTAGGATCTTGGTGGATCTCTAGGCAGAGATGCTGCGACTGGAAGAGGAGTTCTCTTTGCAACTGAAGCCTTGCTTAATGAGCATGGGAAATCCATATCTGGACAACGGTTTGTCATACAGGTTCACTTTCTACACCATATCTTCATGGCTGGTTGGTCAGTGCACTACAGAAACATGCATTCTGTTGCAGGCCCTCAAGGTCTCAAACAAAGTTCCCTTGAGATCACAAAGTGTTTTTCATTTCAGGGTTTTGGCAATGTGGGCTCCTGGGCTGCGCAACTGATCAGTGAACAAGGCGGGAAGATTGTTGCTATAAGTGATGTCACTGGAGCTATAAAGAACAAAAATGGTATTGATATTCCAAGCCTACTCAAACATGCCCATGAACACAAGGGTGTGAAAGGATTTCATGGCGGGGATCCTATAGATCCGCAGTCAGTATTAGTTGAGGACTGTGATATTCTCATTCCAGCGGCTCTTGGGGGGGTCATCAACAGGTTTACATCTCATGCCATTAATTACTGAGAGAAAAGGAATTCAATTGTGAAAATTATGAGGAAACCGGTTGCACCACTTAGACTAACAAGTATATTTTCATTTTCTTTGGCCTGGTTAAAGAGAAAATGCAAATGAAATAAAAGCCAAATTCATTATTGAAGCTGCCAACCATCCAACCGATCCTGAGGCTGACGAGGTTGGTGCTTGAGCTTTGAGGTTAATATTACAATCACATACAACGAAGTCCTTCAACACCATAACTATTATCCCCTTTTTACAGATCTTATCAAAAAAAGGAGTTGTTATTCTTCCAGACATATATGCAAACTCAGGAGGAGTTACTGTTAGTTACTTTGAGTGGGTGCAGGTATCACACACAACTTTTCTGTGTTGGTTACTGTTATTACTTAGCCAAATCGTGCCAATAATTCAGACTGTGCATTGCAGAACATCCAAGGATTCATGTGGGATGAGGAGAAAGTGAATAATGAGCTTAAGACTTACATGACTAAAGGTTTCAAAGATGTGAAGGAGATGTGCAAAACCCACAATTGCGATCTCCGCATGGGAGCCTTCACTCTAGGAGTTAACCGTGTTGCTCGAGCTACTGTTCTTAGAGGTTGGGAAGCCTGATAATGCTGATTTTCTTACTAAAAATGGAGGCTTCGATGAGCCTCCTAATTCTCGTTAAGTAGTTTGGTATTACCTCGTGGTTGCTTGCAGGGGAAACTTATAAACAATGTCTTGCTATATGTATTTGCTCTTTTTCGATTTTTTCCACCTGAGCTCTTACTCGTCAGGCCACGGCCATTGCTTTTATTATCGTTCAAAATCATTAGATAGACTTTGGTGGTAGGAGGAAGAACTAATAAAAATGCTAGGTTTGATTTTGGCAAGATTTTAAGTTTGTTGTCAAGTCTGTTCTTATTTTTTTGCAAGTACAATGGCCATGATAAGTTTTTTCGCACTAGGAAAAAAGCAGTCAAAAGATGCAACATAAAGAGAAGGTATCAGTCACAAAATCTGTCCAGTATAAAAATTTAGCAGCAAGCCACTAGAATTGGTAGTGTATTCAAGTCAAGTCAGAGTATTTGTGAGTTTAATTCAGTGATAAGTGCATCAGATCAAAATCACAGGTTCAACTAAAACTAAGTCCTTATCCCATGTAAATTTGTAAAAAAATAAAAATAAAAAATCAATTTGGAAAACAAGGAAGAGAAAGAAAAAGAAGCAAGTACAAATCCATGGATCCTAGCAACTTCAAATTCGAATTCACTCTCATATTCGTCAGCAACTTGCGACCTTAGTTTCACAAAATATGAAAAAGGACTCCTGTTAGACTCTTGCAGAATTACCATCCACCAGAGCAGCCACAGACCTAACACCAAATAGCACTATGGTTCCTAAGTGCATAGAACCTGGTGGCTGCTGAATGTTGATCATCAATGGCCTGTTCTATCAGTGGTTAGTACTTGAAAACCCAATAAAATTGAGGGCTTTTGCTGTTTACAATTAGAATCCATAAAGAAGCACTACAATATTCCTGACAAAAAAATTGACACTCTCAACTCCTGTTAAGCAAATAGTGGTAGAACTCTTGAATAATTATTGCACGTCTAGAGGTTAGAAAAATACGAATAGATGCGCAACAAAATTACTTCATTAACAACAAAGTTCAAATTAGTATCCAAATACAGGTAGTTGTTTGTCTGTTGCACCATAAAATAAAAACTTCTAAAGAGAAAAACACTAATAATATCACACAAAGTTCTCCTACCACCTCCCTCTGCCCCTAAAGCCACCACCACGTCCACCTCCTCTAGGAGGTCCACCTCTGCCACCTCTTGGTCCACCCCTGCCTCGAAACCCACCACCTCCACGGCCACCACCTCTACCACCACCTCTGCCTCCTCCACGACCACCTCTTCCAGCAGCTTGTGCTTGTCCCCTGAAACAATAGCATAGTTATTTAAAATTTAAATAACACAGTACAAGGTCCACAAATAACTAAAGCAGCAATACAAGTTCCTAGACATTGGATGTTCTGTCAACTGTACAAAAGAAGTTCAAAATTAATACAAAACATACGATCAACCCGGTTGTGATGCAGGAGCATACAAAAGGGCAAGAGACCACTATTTCAAGAACTGATTAATATACTAACTAGAAAAAGAATTTGGGAACTGAAGCCACAAACTCAAGAAGTCCACTTTAATCCACAATGGAGTACTAGTAAATTTTTTCAATGTCCACAATACTTTGGAAATGAGACTACAGGCAAAAAAATAAAGCAAGAACTAAAAAAAGAAGATAAGAGCTCCAAGGTTCATCCTACACAAGAACAGAACAGCATTAACTTGTAGAAACCATCTGTCAAGTTTCATGAAATCGTGATATACAACAAACAAGTCATCCTAAAAAATTCAGTAAATGCATAAATGCACAGAATTATGCACCAACTAATACTACTTCAAGGTTATATTTTACAACCTCTCAAAAAATGTTGAATAATTGCCAGCATAACTGATATTAATCATACATAAGATCAATCCAACCAGAAGTAAACAAAAAGCTGGCAAATATGTCCTTTGCAGAGCATATTCGACTCCAAATTCACAGATTGATTATTCTCAAATCACTTCACTGTTCTTCAGCCTGAGGGCACCATTCATCTCTAAATTTCACTTCTTACACTCTTGCGTCCATGAACAGCTTTCAGGAAGAAAAGGCAAACATAAAAAGAGAAAGCTAGTAAAGCAAGGTGTTCTATTCTGGAGTAATATAAAGGAGGAACAACATACTTTGGTTGCGGAAGAAATCTTGCAAGAGGTAAGAGCTTATTTGGATCAATGTAGAATTTGTCCCCAGGAGAATACGAGGTTGCCACAATGCCTTCCATCATTTTGACAGAAAAAAGCTGCAATCAAATACGAATCAGAAATAGAAAAGAAAACAAAAAAAAAAGGCAAAATCATAGATATTGCAACATATCAGCACTAGATACAAGTGAAACACTCACAGATTCATTGATGGGGCCAAAAATTTCGTCGACTTTCCCTATCTGGGTCTTGTTTTGTAGAAAGATTGGAGCATTAAAATACGGTATTTTCTCATTGGTGAGCTTTGTCACTGCATCACCCTCACATGCGTGAAGAAATGTGGACACTTCTGCGAAAATTAAAGGGAAAAATAAATTTAAAAAAGAGAAAATTTTCACCAAAAAAGAAAACTCTCTTTTGTTCTCTTATGCAAGCAACACTTGCTGACTTGCTCCCATTTTCTTACCTATGAAAAACAAGAGAAACAAAAAAAATAAACAAAATAGTGAAAAGTTCACATAAAGTAAGAACCGAACGAACCGACTACTTCAGAAGGAGGCCCCTCGTCACGAAACCCACCACCCCCACCACGGCCACCTCGACCACCTCGGCCACCCCGGCCCCCGTCTCTTCCGCCCCTAAAGCCGCCACCTCTGGGCGGCCTCATAGCTCACTGTTTAGGCGTGAATCAAAATGTAAAAGGAATGCAGGAGATTGATCGGTCGCAGGGAAGAAAGCAAAGTGAGCCGAGTTTCTTTTTTTATGGGACATGATGATTTAGTTCAGCTGCTAGGGTTTAGGGTTTCAGTACTGCTCCGGAGATGACCAAAATCTCCCTCAAGTTTTGCTAATTGGGTCGGGTCACATCTGAACCTACCGAAGAAGCCTAATTAAGGTTTAATGTCTAAGCCCATATCATATTGTTCTGTGCTTTTGCTTGGCCCATAATTGATAGCGAAATTACTATTTAACCCTTACAGTTTAATGAAACTAAATAAACTTTTTTTTTTTATATTTCTGTTTATTTATTTATTTTTTTGTTATAAAAATACCCTGATGGGTTAATAGAATTGATATTTATATTTATCATATTAATGAGAATCTCATTTAGAGTCTATATAATTTTAAATATTTTTATTTAAAAAAATTAAAAAAATTAATATTTTTTATAAAATAAATAAAATTTTTAATTTAAATTATTTTAATTAGTATTTTTTTTAATCTCAATCACGTAATATTAATTCTTTAGGCTTGGATTGTAAATGAACTAAATTATTTCGTGAGTTATTTAAGACTCAGCTCGATAAAAATTTGATTGGACTCGATTTGTTATTTAAATGAGTCAAGATCAAACACAGTTTTGTAGCTCGTTTAGTAAACAAGCTAAATTTGAACTTATAAATATTTAGTTTGTTAAGAGTTGAAAACTCATTAATTTATAAAATTATTAAAATTATTATTTTTAAATTAAAATTATTAGTATTATAAAATAAATTGATTTTTTTTAAATTATTATTTTCAAATTAAAAATTTTTAAAATTGTAAAAATTTAATAAAAGTTCAGCTCATTCGTTAAACAAATAAGTTTAAACTTGTTGATATTCGTTTCGAACTCAAAATGAGTTAAACTCGAGCTCAATTCGAATTAAAAAAATTTTACGAATTAAATTTAAATTTTTTAAAGTTTGATTCCTTGCTCATTTACGTCTCTACTTTTAGATATTTTTCTAAAAGATAATTTGGATCCTCACTTTAAAGGTCCACGCACCCCGGCTCGACGCACAAGGGCTCACCCATATAGGTGAAATCCCTACTCTGCTGCTGACGTGGTTCAAACCTAGACCATTTTTTCAATCTGCCACGTGCTTTGTTGCCGCTAAGATAAGCCCGTAGACGCATGTATATTTAGATGAGAATTAATGGTTGTGCTTTATTATTATATTTTATATAATTAATTATTTCACCGTAATAATGATATTATATTTATAAAATCAAATTTAAATAATAGAAAAATTAACTGTAAGAAATAATACCATAAAACATTGTATAGAAGTTTTGAAGAATTGACCACTGAACGTTTAGAGGTTAGTAAACTGCCAATATAATTAAATCATTAACAACAAAGCTCAAATTAGTATCCAAATACTGATAGTTGTTTGTCTGTTGCAACTTCAAATGAAAACTTCTGAAGAGAAAAACACTAATTATTATATCACACAAAATTCTCCTACCACCTCCCTCTACCCCTAAAGCCACCACCACGGCCACCTCCTCTAGAAGGTCCACCTCTGCCACCTCTTGGTCCACCCCTGCCTCGAAAGCCACCACCTCCACGGCCACCACCTCTGCCTCCTCCACGACCACCTCTTGCACCAGCTTGTGCTTGTCCCCTGAAACAACAGCATAATGATTTGATTTAAATTTTAAACACCCAAGCACAAGGTCTATAGATAACTAAAGCAGCAACACCAGATTCTAAGACACTGAATGTGATGCAGGAGCATATGGCAGGCAAAAGAGCAAGAGATCACAATTTCAAGAACTGATTAATCTACTAACTAGAAAAAAGAATTTGGGAACTGAAGCAAGAAACTCAACAAGTCCACTTTAATCAATGACACTTAATCAGCGTTAACAAGTTTCTTCAATGGCCATAATACTTTGGAAATGAGACTACAGTAAAAAAAAATAAGCAAGAACCAAAAAAGAACATAAGAGCTCCATGGTTCATCCTACACAAGAACACAATAACATTAACATGTAGAAACCATCTCTAAAGTCCCATGAACTCGTGATATACGACAAACAGTCATCTTAAAAATTTTAGTCAATGCATAAATGCGCAAAATTATGCACCAAATAATACTACTTGAAGGTTATATCGATGCAAAAGTTCACAACATATCACAAATGGTGAATATTTGCCAGCATAACTGATACTTAATCATACATAATATCACTGTAACCACAAGAAATTTCGAGGGAAAGCATACTTTGGCTGCGGAAGAAATCTTGCAAGAGGCAAGAGCTTATTTGGGTCAATGTAGAATTTGTCCCCAGGTGAATACGAGGTTGCCACAATGCCTTCCATCATTTTGATAGAAAAAAGCTGCAATCAATAAGAGTCATGAGTACAAAAAGAAGCAAACAAAAATCTGCAAACAGCATAGATATTGCAAGACATTAGCACTAGAGACAGGTGAAAAACTCACAGATTCATTGATGGGACCAAAAATTTCGTCGACTTTCCCTATCTGGGTTTTGTTTTGTAGAAAGATTGGGGCATTAAAGTACGGTATTTTCTCATTAGTGAGCTTTGTCACGGCATCACCCTCACATGCGTGAAGAAATGTGGAAATTTCTGCAAAAATTCAAGGGAAAAATAATTTAAAAAAGATACAATTTTCACCAAAAAAACAACTTTCTTTTGTTCTCTCATGCAAGCAACACTTACTGACTTCCTCTCAATTTCTTACCTATGAAAAACGAGAAAAAAAAAATATGGTGAAAAGATCATATAAATTAAGAAACAAACGAACCGATGACTTCAGAAGGAGGCCCCTCGTCGCGAAACCCACCACCACCACCACCACGGCCACCTCGACCCCCTCTACCACCTCGGCTACCCCGGCCCCCGTCTCTTCCACCCCTAAAGCCGCCACCTCTGGGCGGCCTCATAGTTCACTGTTTTGGAGTGAATCCAAATTTAAAAGGAATGCAGGAGATTGGTGGCAGAGAAGAAAGCAAAGTGAGCCGAGTTTCTTATTTTATGGGATATGAGGTTTTAGATCAGCTGCTAGGGTTTAGGGTTTCATTACTGCTCCAGAGGAGACAAAAATCTCCCTCAGGTTTTGCTAATTGGGTCGGGTCAATCTGCAAGCTTTTTAAACATCTGAACCAACCGAAGAATCCCAATTAACTTTCAATGTCTAAGCCCATATCATATTGTTGTTCTGTGCTTTTGCTCGGCCCCTAATTGACAAGAAATTTACTATTTAACCCTCGTAGCTTTGATAATACCATAAATGAATCTAAGTGCTCATTAATCATTCCAGATAATCTGACTATATCAAAATTCGATTTAATTTTTAAAAAAAATTAAAATTAAAATTATTATTAAATTATAATTTTTAAATATAACTGTATAATTATAAATGAGATGGGATTTTTTTAAAAAAATTATTATTTATATTATAAATAATTAAGATTATGGATGGGATAAATTTTTTAAAATAATTTAAATTTGAATTTTTGATTTTATTAATATTCAATTTAATTTTAAAATAAATAAAATTCAAATTCAAGATCAATTAGATTTAAAATGTTTTAGAGAGAGTTGGTGGGGCCATATCATGATAGACATAGTTTTATAAAAACTGGAAGCCACGTATATTTAGCCGAAAATTAGTGGTTGTGCTTTATTTTTATTATTATTATTATTATTTTATAATTGACTAGTTCCACCATAATAATAATGCTATTAATTTATAGAAATACTTATTTCTAAAAATCTATTAAAAAAAACTGATTTTTATAAGTGTTAGTTAAATTACATAAAAAAAAAATAGAAAGAATCAATGTCAACTAACATCAAGTCAAACGCTGTTTGTTTATTTAGATTAAAAAACCGCAAAAACTGGATTTGGTTGAGATTAGTCATAATTGAAAATGGTCGCCACTGCCAACTCAATCCATAGGATTAACACAAGCTGACCATGATCCAGAGTAGGTGCAGCTGCCATTTTGACCTTGTAAACATATGTATCAGATCAGAAACTTCTATATCCAGAAACGCGTTTTCTTTTCTATGTATACCGTTTCCGTTGCTATGGCCTTATTATCACCTCAATTAAGCTAAGCCTCTCATTCTTTCTTTTGTTGACCATATACCCTAACCCTCTTCTTCTTTTTCGTCTCTTTCTGTGTCATAAGACAACAGGACTTCTGCTCCGTAATATGTGTCCTCTGAGGTTTATCTTGGTGTTTTTCTCAGCTGTTTTGGCTGGGTACTTTGCGTGGAGATCTGTGCGGTCCTCGCCGGGGATTGAAATCATAAATTCCGATGATTCAACAGTTGAAAGGAAACCACTGAATCTTAATCAAGAATTCAATGTTAACAAGGTAGATATCTATCTTCAATCTTGGCTTTCAAGATTTTGTTTTTTTCTGTGAGTTTCCTGGTTTTCTTGAACTGCTTCTGTTCTTTTGATTCTAACTTGCATGTTAATTAATTCAGATGTTTCAAAATGGATTCTGGGTATTTGTCGACATGGCCAGCGGGAAGTATCTGTGGAGGAATCTAAAGGAGATGAAGAGAGTCAAGAGCTGCTAGAATTTAATCCTCGTTTATGTATCGAACTTCCTTTTTTTTTTTTTTTGGTCTTTTTCCCCCTTTTGTTCTTGCTCTGGGGAAGGGAAAGAAACTGGAAACGAAGAGCAGGTACTTGTAATTATCAGTCCAGACATCGTGTGCTGCAAATATAGTTATTTCAGTTGAAAATCCTTCTTAGTTAACATTGTCTTTGTTCATCAGTTCATGAAAAAAAAAAAAAAAAAACACAAAAATTTACTTTGTATCTCAGCTGTGATACCCTAGCCACTTTCCCTGTAAACACATTTTAAAGATGATGGTGATTATTGCTCGAATCAAACTGACAAACTGTATCAGTTTATGAAAAGTTGACTACTCAATCAATATATATTTTGTTCTTGAAGGAATTTAATTTAATTGTTTATTTTCCTTAATAGATATAATCAGAGTGTAAATCTAATTACAATATAAAAATCTAATGCGATAATGTACATTACCTGCAAAAACCTTGCTTGACATAATTCAATTTTGCAGGTTAACCAAGACATGGTATGAGTTGAAAGGGCAAAATTTTTTGATAGAACTCTCATTTTTCACTAAATTTACACTTCTGCATGCTTAACAATTTCTTTCTGTAACGAACAGATCAAGCTGCGCTTATTCTATTCATTAACACAGCATATGTACAACAGATGGCAGAAGAAAACAAATAGGTAGACATGTTAACACACATCCTCAATGTGCACAAGTTATCTATTTGGTCATACTTGTTCATCTCATTAACATTTGATAACCCTGCGCGCATGTGAGGTGCACACGGAATCACTTCTAAATCAAATATTCAACATAAATGCTAATGAGGAGCAGAGCAGCAGCAGCAGCAACAGCTTCAGTTTAGGTCAGCTTGCAGCTTGATAGACATGTACAATAGTGTAAGAAGAGCACCCTGTGGGAGTGGTGCATATCTCGCAAGATTTGAACCAACCCACATAGCTACCACTATCACAGCAACCATGCTGCTGCTGGTTTTCCCACAAGCCCAACTTGCAAACTGGAGACATATAGTAAGCAAAATCCCACCTCTCCCACCCAAAATCCATGCAATTAGATAACCAATCTTATATCCAGCATCTAATCTTCGGTCCAACAAAGCCATTAAACTGCTGAAGGCAAGAGATAACTGAGAACCAAATATTCGAAGTAAAACCAGAGATATGAAAACAGATCTAAGCAATTCACTGAAGGGGCCTCTTTCTTGATCCAAGGTTCCTTCTTCAGCCACCTCTTCTGTATCACTTCCCGCAGAAGAGTTCTTGCTTGCATCATAATCTTCCCAATATCTTTCACGCTGCATTTTCCTCTTCAATTCAGCCCAATTGTAGATTCTTGGCCCATCATCAAATTCATGACCGTTGTACTGCTTCCTGCCATATGAACTGCCAGCATCTTCTTGGAATTTAAGCACTCGATCATATCTAGTCCTTGATACCTCATTAGAGAGTATCTGATCCAAAAAAAGAGGAGTTTAATGGATAGGCAACCATACCGCTTTGATGTGTAGTTAAGATCCAAAGCATAAAACATATTCATTTGAGAGGATCTGTTGCAAGAAGAGGAGTTCAATGGAAAGCTAAACATACTGTCTTAATGTGTCGTTAAGATCCAAAGCCCAAAAATACTGTATGGGTGTGTACTTGAGATTAATATAATAACCATGTCTGGATGTAGTTTACCCCCTTCTTTGTTTGTATCCAAATATAAATGGCACCATGACCCAATCAAAATAAGATTATAGTTTAATAATAGCATTAATATGCAAAACACACATCAACAATATCATAAGGAAATAGGAACTACTTCATAAGCATGGCGGATGCTCTTGAACAGCTCACTAGCTCCTGAATGCTTGCTGACATCGGGATGATACTGCAATAACAAATAAGAATACTTATAACTGGATAAAGTGATATCAAATACAAATTAGTCATTTCATATTGAAGTATGAAGTATCATACATTTATGAGAGAGTTGACTCCTGAGAGATGGGCAGTAATTAAACAATTGTCCCTAGAACATGACGCCATAAACTACAGAGTGCAGGCAACAAATTGGATGATATCACACAGAAGTTATGAGCAGGCGACCAGTTCATGCCAATTTCATTTGAACAATAATTATGATATCTTGCAATAGCCCATTCTAATAGTTTCCTAACTTCCCAACTTTGATATGATCTCTCATCTTCAATTCTCACAGTTCTGACGACATGTAACATATGTTTTAGAGTATATGTTGTCAAGTCTCCTCATTGATAAGAGCTCAAGTCTCCACATTGATATGAGCTCTAGAAAGACAACCCATGAGTCCAAACAAAGGAAGTCCGTAATTTGAGGCTTCAGTAACAGATACAACAAAATTCTATAGCTTTCAATAAAATAAATCCTACGGAGTCTGTTCAAATTCCCAAGTATAAAGAACATCTAACAGCGTCTCATCATATATCACTACTAATCTTCTCGAAGATATTGTCAGTGCATCTAGAAATAACTTGTACAGATATAGTTACCAAAAGGCAAGATGTCAATTTCAGGTACTCCCTTACAAAAAAATCAAGCAGGTTCCCTAATTCGCCAAGAGCTGATATATTGATTCATCATCTTACAAATGCATTAAAGAAAACAAAGTCAAACCGGCAGCTTTTATTAAATGTAAAGTAGGGTTCTATTTTACTCTGATATATGTTTCCACAACCGTGGCACTATTCCTTAGTTTGATCAATAGCATGACACATCCAATTCGTAAATTCAATGGTTAATAACCAAGCGGCAAGCTGTAAGAATTCCTAAATAATCGCATTGGTATTTTATTCAAAAGAACAATAAATCTCTAGGTACATGAATTAATGATAAAACAGTAGAGAAAAATTTTTCCTTCAATTTCCAACCTAGACTTGTTGCTTCAGCAGCCAAACAGAATCAATAGCGTTAGAAATTACCTTACGAGCAAGAAGGCGGTAAGCTCGTTTGATATCGGCGGAGGAAGCGTTTCGAGCTAGGCCGAGCACCGCGTAGTGGTCTTGCTCGCCGTGGAAGGCGGCCCATGAAGATGATGCAACCACGACTGAACCCCACTTACGGAGGCGATATAAGCGGGGATGATGTTGGACCCAGCTCCATGCTGGAGCAATAATCAAGGAATTGAAGCCTGCAATAAAAGAGGAGGAAGCTGATGAAGACGACGACAAGGCACCGGAGACGTCGAGTGCGGTGGGAGTTGGTCCCACCAGAAGCTGCACCTGCATTATAGTTCATGCATTGGATTTTCCTCTTTTTGCAGCTCTGTCTCTCGATAATCTAGTGACCGGATTGAATAAGGGTTCGGGTCAAACCCGTGTAATGGATTGCAAAATTTGCATGCGTGGGCCTTCAATTTCCTTGCACACAAACAAGCCCACAACTTGGTTTTTTTTTTTTTTTAAGTTAATAAAAAAGTAGTCATTTTCTATAAAGACTTGCTATTACTGTGCTGACGTGTAACATCAACCAAAAGGATCTGATTTTAGGGTTTTCACGTTTCGATCCGACAGAAATTATTAATGATTAAATTACAGTGACTTAATAGTAAGTGAGCGATCGAGATTCGATATCCACAAGAAACACATCGTATAAATAAAATTCCCACATTATGACCAACGATAATTAAATCATTAATCATCTATCAAGCTGCTACTTATATTATTTCGCACGGACAATATTCTAGTAATATGAATTTACCATGTGTTGTTTTTATTATTAAATTTATTTATATAATTTTTAAAAGTGATTTTTTTACAATAATAATTAATTATATATTTATTTTATACAAATTTTTATGTAAATTTATTAATTAATTTATCTTGAAAGCATTTAAATTATGTGTCACACAATTTATAGGATATGCTAAAAATTAAATCCATAATAATTATAGAAAATAAAAATGAGATTTGAATAGAAACTTCTTAAAATTTAATTATATATATTTATTATCATTCCAGGCAAACATGAATACACAACTTGATTGAGGAGTAATTGATGACGTAGACAAAATCTAAGTATAAAAATCTGTAAGGTATGACATACTATGTATTAGGATAATCCAATTGCCAACGTCAGCACCACTTATGTAAGGAATTGGAATGCAATCCTGTCTACGTTCATTACAGGATCTCAAATTCCCTTCTGCCCACTGATTCTCTTAAATATAAAAAAAAAAAAACTAGTAATTTATAATTATCGAATTGGAAATATTAATAAATAATATATTAAGTATTTTTTTTAACATATAAATGCTAAAATTCATATGTAAGATCCAGTTTAAGTGGCGATGAAAACAAAAGGCAGAGACGGAGCTTGATAACTCCTAATGCTACGCCTCATTTACTCATCCGTCTGCTTCGGTATTCACATAAAGCTACATCCGTTTCTTTCTCAAGCTCACACACCGAAAAGTTACTAGGTCATCTCTCTCTCTCCAGCTGAATTCCACGGATTTTTTCACCTTTCTCTCAGGTATTTGCTTCTTCCTCTTTTGTTCTTGTTAGTTTTTCGACTTTCGATGTTGGTTTCCTGTGATTTTGCACCTGATTATGCCCTATTGCTTCGTCTCCATGGCTATCTACTTTTTGGTTTGCTATAGTCTCTGTTATAACGTACATTTTCTATTTTCCAATTTTGCTTACTTGTTCGCGTTCACTGGTAATGCGCCTCCTTTCTTAATGGTGGTTAGTGAGCAGATAATGGGTTCTGCTCAACTCCAAACAATAAAACGGTTCTCCAATGGGCATTCAGATCATGATCTTATTTTTTTTAGTGGGTAGTTGGGATTAGCTTAAGTGGACAGTTGCACTCATGACAACATCGCATTGTGAGTCCATTTGAAAACCTTTTTTTTTTTTTTTTTCTCCCTTAGGTTAACCATTACGAATTGCTATGTTTTCTTCTTGATGTGGATTAGAGAGATTCTGACAATCATGCTATTTAGTTATGTGGAAGAAGGGAATGTGTCAATGGAAAACCAATAAATGGAGTAATTTATACCTGCAAATGGATCAAAATTTTTATGATTTAATTTCTATTGATATCTTTCACGTATGTTTTCTTCCAAGGCTTGTCTTTCTTTTTTGCTTCATCATTACTAAGTTGTTTTCGCTGTTGTGCTGTTGTTGATTTCATTATCTAATTGTAGAAATTGAACTCAAGAAAAAGCAGATCCTATGTCTACTTTGGCAAACTCCACAAATATATTTTGGCACGAATGCCCAGTTGGGAAGTCCGAGAGGCAGAAACTACTTAACCAGAAGGGATGTGTTGTATGGATAACGGGCCTTAGTGGATCAGGTTTGTATGAACTCCTTTCTTATTACTTTCTGATACATATTACTTATCCAGAAATTGAAAATTAGACTGTTTCCAATTCAATGCGGCGGTCCACAAGGGGAGAACTTGATGGTTGATGGGGCTAAGAAAGATCGAGGTAGACCTAGGACAGTTTGGAAGGTAGTAATAGACAGAGACTTACGAGCCTTAAATATTGATGCGGATTTAGTTAGTAATAGACTTGAATGGAGGAGTAAAATCCGAGTAATGGAAGGAGTCTAAGGCGTGTGATTGGGATATTACCTGGGAGCTTATTCGTTAGAGGATTCATACAGTCGACCCCAACTTGTTTGGGACTAAGGCTTTGTTGTTGTTGTTGTTGTTGTGTCCAGATTTGTGTGCATCAAAGTAGTTCTTTTGATTTGCAAATATTGGCCAACTAGCCATTAATGTAATTTCTCATGATTCACAATATAATAAGGTCTTACAGTTGCTTTGTATGCCTCATAACTGTAGGATAGAAGTCATTCTTTTAGCCTTGGTGACTACATTATTATATTTAAGAAAATGCACTCAATGAAAAAGAGCTGAACCTTGTGGATTGCTGAATTAAATACCACCTGTCCTGGCTTTTGCTTTCCTATAATATAGATGTCATGAGTAGAGGGATGCATTCAACATTCAATGTTGCAATTTGCAAGTCATATGGGCTGGAGTTTAAATTTAAAGATATTTGCATCTGGGAAAGCAGCTGAAAGACATTGTCTGATGAGGGAGGGAGGGATGAATCAGAAGAAACCCTTAACATCTTAGGCACCATATGCAGTGAAATTATTGAACTCATTCCTCAACCCCCATTAGGTTAAGGCGTGGAATGGGTAAACAAACTCAAATTTTCTATCTCACTGTGTATTGTGTATTCTCTTGTAACTGGAAAATGTTAGCTGCATTTTTACTCAAATAAATTGCTTTTGTGAATTAATCATCAAGTTCTGTTGTTCACATAACTATCAAGAAGTTGCAGTCTTACTATGCTCTAAGTTGGTGGACACTGGCTTATGATGATATATGTCTTTGATGAATGTCCTTTGGTGGTAGAAGACTCAGTTTCCTCATACTTGTTGTATTCTTTATAGATGCATTACCTCATCACACACCCTTGTCAACTTTTCAGGGAAAAGCACACTGGCATGCTCACTAAGCAGAGAATTACACTCTAGGGGGAAGCTGTCCTATGTCCTTGATGGAGATAACCTTCGACATGGACTAAACAAAGGTCTGGGTTTCAGTGCTGAAGATCGAACTGAAAATATCCGCAGAGTTGGTGAGTATGATTTTATATAATAACAAACTTCTACTGAAGTTTGTGGTCATGAAATTTGATTTTATTTAGTAGATATGTCATTTTTCTCCATTGTAAAGGAAAAACTTAGACATTGATATTAGACTTGGTTCGTGCATAGGCATACATAATGAAAGCTGTATCTGGCTTTCTGATGATGGATGACTTGCATTTTACTGGGACGAAATTGTGATGGCAATAGTGATTTAACTCCAAAGTTGTAACAATTCAGAAGGTTTTCTGAAATAAACTAGTGAATCAGTTCAAAGTGATCATTCAACTGGATTTTATACATGGTTTTGAGCACCAATTTTAGCATATCTAAGTGCCATTGTTCATGTCTCAGTCATGGATATTTTATGGAGGCACCCCTCATCTGTTACAGAGTGCAGGAAGATAAACATGGCTGGCCTAACTCTTGGATCTGTGATTTAGTTTTTCAAATTACAAAAATTTTCAACGATTGTAGTCTAGATTTTCAAATTTCAATTTCAAGTATCAATAGAAATATTAAAAAGAAAAAGTGGTTCCACTTTTTTTGTGAAAGAAGGAATATGTTAACTGAAAAACAAGTTCCAAAATCTGTAGTTTTCTATTTCCTCAAGCATTGCATATGTGTGCAAGTTCTCGGTGAGCAAAAACCTGAACTAAACATAATTAATTGTATCTAGAAGAATAAGGTTATGGTGAAGTTCCACATTGAATACATCATTAATGTCTCAGCAAATTTGAACCTGGCAGTTCAAATTTTTATTAGTCATGAAAAGAAACGAATATACCAAACTTTGTGATTGTAAGAAGTTGATGTATGCTTAATGTCACTTTAATACAAGATGTGATAAGGCTTTCTTTTCTTGATGCATTTTGGTGTCATTTATCATTAATTGTATGTCTGTTTTAGGTGAAGTAGCAAAACTCTTCGCAGATGCCGGTTTGATATGCATTGCTAGTCTGATATCACCATACAGAAAAGATCGGGATGCTTGTCGTGCAATGTTGGCCGATGCAAATTTTATTGAGGCAAGGTTCCCCTGTAATGGCTCTTATTATGAACTTGGCAAATTTTCTTGAGGATGGAATCTCAGTTGTATCTTTACAGGTTTTCATGAATATGCCTCTGTCATTGTGCGAGTTGAGAGATGCTAAAGGGCTCTACAAGCTTGCACGGGCTGGAAAGATTAAAGGTTTGCTCTTGAAGCGTATATTAAATGTTGCTTTGATATTATGACATGATATTCGTGCTTGTCAATGCACCTTCCCCTGCATAACCCACATTAACAAAAGAAAGAATGCAATGCACAAGGCTAGCATGTCATAATGCAACTGCATTGTTACACATTTCAGCTGAAGAAAAAAATTAGAAAGACAAAGAATTAAGTTAAAAATAATTGCAGATAGGCTGAGGACCTGATGTACATGCTCTTCTAAAATCATTGATGACACTTCTACGCACATTTAAGTTTCTTATTCTCTCAATTATAAGTAGAAGGAATTCATGAATAGAGGAGGGGTTGTGTAATGCCTTTCCATTAGCATACTCTAAAGATTCCTGCCTTACATGCCCCATTCGACCACAATAATTTCCTAACTTAATTTCTGATAAAGTTCAGGGTTTCTTGGAGCATCGAGTAGGCTTCCTGGATCACCTAGTTGGAACAATATATGCTATATAGAATGTGAATCACTTATTATGCTGCATATGTACTAGAATGAACTAAGAATATCCACAAGATTGTTAATATCCTGTATGTGTAATAAAGTAGTTTAAATTAAAAATGCTATGTTAACTGCTTCAATCATCAATAGCATCCAAGTCCAGAATTTATAGAATGATAATGAAGAAATGATCTGAGACTTGTATAATGGAGATGGTTTGGTTCTCTACCCACAGCTGTTTGCTTGTTGGAATGCTAAGTTCGTTCTTTGAAATCACTAATGATCCAAAACTGGCATCATTCGATATAGGTTGCAATTCACAAGGGTTGTAGCAATTTCTGGTGATAGTAATCAAGAATTAAAATGGTCATTTGTACTTCTTTCCATTATTAATGAAGTTTCTAGATGGCAAGTGACCTTTTTTCATTCACTATTTCTCTTTATAATGGGATCATTTTCTATTGCAGGTTTTACTGGCATAGATGATCCTTATGAACCACCTTTGAATTGTGAGGTATGTCTGAGTTGAACATGACCGGTGCTCTTAAACGGCATAATAAGTATCTTGAGGGGAAATAACATGATATTTTGCACATCTCTGTTATATTACCCTGCATCTCGAACCAAATATGATGTTCGTTTCTATGCAGATAGAAATACAAGAGAAAGATGGAGTCTGCCCCTCACCATCTGCCATGGCTGGACAGGTAGTGTCCTACCTGGAGGACAAAGGATTTCTACAGGATCAGTGATCAACTCCACTAACTTTGCACTGTCATTATCATAAACTCGTCAGACAAATAATTTATAATGCGTTGGGAGTCCTATCCATTTTAACACTGCCTGGCTAAGGGTCTCAGCAGGCTCTAACTACATCACGTCGGATATGTTTGGAATAGATATATTTTTCAAGTGGTACATTTTGGTTTTTCTAGACTGATAAGGGCACCGTTTTATGCTGTTGAACCATGGAGACTTAGTTCTCTTATATGCGTCCATTCTAAACACCCCATCGTTCTGATCAAAGTTTTCGTCTTATATATTTACTCATCCAAATCAATATCAATTGTATTGATCACATTGATTATGAATACATGTAAATTTCTGATGTCCTTTGTTCATTATGCAGTTGTGTATTTTGTATTACATTGCTACTAGCCTTCTAAAGGACTTGGTAATATTGCTAATGCTAATGCTAATGCATAGATGTCAGATGGTGTTTATCAAATTGCCGATCCATTTTGAAGACTTATTTGCCTTCAACGTTTTGAGGGATACCTGAAACGTTTCGAGGGATATTCTTTTCAGGTATCTTAGTATTTGAATCTTGTTTGTATTAAGTCGTTGATTAATGGATAAAATATTTTAAATGAAAATTTAATTTAACTTCAATTTCATTTTTATAAAAAAATATTAAATTATTTATTTCAATGTACGTTAATTTTGAAGAATATTCTTTATAAAGGTGAAAAAGAAACTATTTACTGATGTTTTTATAAGAATTTTAAATTTTCAACTGCTCATTAGTCCTTAAATCACCGCAATTTATTTTTTATAAAAAAATAAAATAATAATAACTTCGGGCATAAAACCAACGAATCATGACCCGATTAGAAAGGTTCGAACCTCGTGAAAAACGACGTAGTTTCATGTCTTATCCTTGACATGAAGTAAAAACAATCCATCATTGACTGCGACCTAAATGATTATTCCCATTCGATAATCAATACCCAACAAAACAGCCAACAGAGAAACCTACGAGAAGAGGGAGAGTCGGAGACGGAAACGGAGAGAGATGGTCTTAAACAGCAATCTGGTGGTGACCGTAGCCAATTTATCAGCCAATCTATGCCAATACATAGCATGCAATCCAGAGCGGCTAAGCAGCGATCATGTCTTAAATCTGCTCTTCTGCTTCCCTCTCCACCACCTGGGTCGTCTTGCTCTCTCTTTCTGGACCTATCTCTGCTACAATCCCAACCCCGGCAATCTCTCTGATTTCGATTTCGATGACGACGACGACGATTCTCATTCCGATTGAGTTCTTGCATCAGTTTCTCTGATAACCCATTTATTCTCTTGTATTTGTAAATCTCATTATTATCAATACGAGTTTTCTGAAAAAAGAAATAAAATGACTTGTTTGATGTATTAGATTTTGGACTTGGATTTCAGATATGGGTTTCTAGGAAAGTTGGGATCTATTTGTTCTTGGCTTGTGTGAATCAAACTTGTTGATCTGGGGTCGAATTATCTGACTCTTTGTTCTGGATACGAATAAACATTTCGGGTCAAACAAGAAAGAAAAAAAGAAATTATAATTTATTAATTGAAAAATCCAAAATTTTTTTTTCTGACCTAAAAGCAACAGCAGAAAAACTACGCCTTCAGTAGCTCATCGTCTCGATTGGGAAAAAGGGTGGAATTTATAGTTGAATTTAAGTAGTAATATTTAAAAGGTATTTAGGTGGCGTTAGTGTCTGTTGGTTGTCTCCTTCTGTTGCGTGCAGCGACGAGGACTATTGTTGTGCTATTCCCATTCCCCATTATTGCCGACTTAAATGTCAAGAACACCCACCTATGGCTTCCCTTATTACCACTTTGCCATTCCTCTCTCACTCTCTCTCGGTCATCGTCGTTCTCTTCCCATGGCCTCTGCAACTCAGCAATCAACTCAGGTTTTTTTTGTCCTTTTTACTATAAACTGTTATTGATTGTAATAAATTTCTGAGCTCTTTCCTTTTGATTAGCAATTGACATTTGTATGTGTTTTTCTTCTTGTTTTATTTAAATTAATTGATTTCTTTCTCGATAGTAGAAGCTCTAAGCTTTATATTTTAGCAAGTTATGATTAGCACTTGTAAATTAATGGGTTTTAAATTGTTCAATTTTTCATCAGGCTGTGTCACCTGGGGATGTTAATACGGATGCCAATGTATTTCAGTTGATCCAAAATCACCAGGTAGGTCCTTTTTCCTTGTAAATGCTTAAAATCAGCATTAATTTCGCATGTGCTGTGGATGAAACTCCAATATTAGCTGTAAGCCGCTTGGCAAATCATACAAAGGTTTGCTCTATAACATGCATATGCTTTTCATGTTTACTTCAACTTGGTAAATCATTCATCAATCATAAAAACAGATAGCTATTCCCTTTTCTACATAGGTTACATGTTGAAAAATAACACGTACTTTGGTATGCTTTGAACTGATATAAGAAAATTGATACTTCTTTAATGATGTTAAGAATAAAAGTCTTATAAATAAGACTGGTTGATGTATATGTTTGGTTTCTCGAGTTTGTTAAATTATTCCTCAGCAAATTTATTAGCATAACAGATATGCTGGATTAAACTTGATTGTCTTTGTCAAAATCTGTTTTTTTACCCTTTTTCTTATATTTGTATAACGAAGCAAGCCAATTTTTTTAGGCCTTTGATATGGGAAACTTGCTCCTGTATAATTCTATTACTGTCTAAAACTTTCTTTCCACAGGACCTCTTAGCTAATCCCAAATGCTCATTGCTTGTTGCTAGTGATCTGGTATGGTGATGCTGTTTCTGTAAGTGATTTTGATTTCCATTTCCTATATATGTCATCTTAAACTTCTTGTTTTGGCATGTCTTTAAGTTTCATGTGTTTTCTTTTTTGTCAAAGGATGAGTTGATTATTTTTTTTAAATTCTCTTTTGATGAATAATTCAGGTTTCTGAGGACAAAAGTGCCGTTAAAACTGCATTTCAGGCAAAGCATCCCGACTCATTATGGGTAACTTGTTTCTCTTATTATTCAGAATGCTTTACTTTTTTGTGGCCCAACACATTGCTTCATATTAAGGTAAGGACTTAATCATCATGTAAATATGAAGGTTGACTTTGGTGACTTCCAATTTATTCGCATTGAACCAAAACTCATGCGATATGTTTCAGGAGTTGCAACTGCTTTACTTGGATCAGGAGGTTTGTGTTGTTATGATCAGTTTACTAATTGTACAAAATTTTTCTGGTGGATTGTTTAAAGTGATTTCTAGTATTCTTAAGGTCACTTCACAAACCTTAAGTGCTATATTTATTTTCTGAGTCTCTTATATTAGTATAGTTACTGTGTTTGCGAGGCATATACACCAGGATACTCATAGATGCAGGTACCTGTTTTTGTGGTTGGCATGCACAATAATTTCACATCAGTTAAATTGTTTTGCTACCATTTTTCCACCTTTCTATTTTATCTATGTTATTCTGGATGTTGCAGAATTTAGCAAAGAAGAGTATCAAGCTGCAAAATTGATCCAATTGCTCAGTTTTCTAAACCTGTTGTAGTAGGTTTTCCTCATACAGTCTATGCATGCATGCACACATGCGAAATATGTTCATGAATTGTAATTTTTCTCCCCCACGCCCCTTATTGGCTTATTTCTCTTTTATCAGTCTCATATGAATAGAGATCATGCTTAAGATAAGGCTCATTGTCCAACATTCAGCATCAATTGCAGTAATCTGTTGTTTTACCAATTATTTTGCTTTATTATCTAGGAACCAACAATTATAGGAAGTCTGACTTAAATGTTTTTCCTCAGGTGGACTCTGCCTACATAGTAGATATTGATAGTCTTGGATTCAAAGTTAAGGTATTTCTAATATTTAACAATTCCACTGTTTAGCTGCTTTACTAGTATTTTGATTTCTTCTTTTGCTTCCAGCTTATGCTTTTTCTTCTTTAATAATGGGTATCATTTGATATAAACTTTTTTACTATTTTACTTCATTATTACTTTGCCATTTAGATTTTTTTTTCTGAACTCAAAGTTAACTCTTTGGATATTTTCTAAACTCCAGATTAACTGTCCCTCTTCCCCTCTGGTTAATGTTTGATCTCATATTTCTTTTTTACGCTGCTTATCAAGGAAATACTTACAAACTTTGAATTCCTTTTCCTAGACGTGCAGAGGAGAGAAAGTGAGACTCGTTAACCAGGCATTCTGTCTCCTATCGAAGTTGTATAATTCTTGACATATATATATGAAATCTTGCCATAGTTGAAATCCTTGGGTTTAAACCTATGAAGGGCTTTCTGCCATGGCTCCTCACTTCCTTAGTACAGAATATTTGTCAAGTGCCATGACTTTATATTGCAACTTAATGGGTCTTATGCTTCTCATTTGACTGCATTCTTTGACTTTGGTTTCTTTGTTTCAGATTAGCTTGTCTTCTTTTACTTCTTAGGGATGTGAAGACTCTAGTTGTGGAAATGCTTGAAGCTTCTAAGTCTCAACTCTTAATTAATACAATGCTGAAAAAGAAACAAAGAGGTGCAACTTATCTGTATAATCTTGCAATGTTGTGTTTTTAACTATTTTGCCAGTTTCTGAGCAATGAAGTTTGTCATTTAACCCTTAAGCATAGAGAACCTGTTGTCCTGACTTGTAAGCGATCCATGTGCTCCTGTTGGAAGTTCTAACTATAGCCATTATAGTTTTCAAGTACTAGATTTCTCTCTCTCTCTCTCTCTCTCTCTTTTAAGTTAAATTAATATTATGCCCTTGTATTTTGTCAAAATTAACAATTTCCTTTTCGATTAAAATGTTTATATATTTTGTAAAAATAGACATTTTTAGTCCTATTAGATTTCTGTCAAATAAAACGTTAGTCACTTGTTTTTATTTTTGTTTTGGTTAGAAAGGGTAAATAATATGAATAACTTTTTATTTTTTAAACATAAGAAGTAAAAAATTTATTTTTACAAAATATAGGAGCATTTTAAATGAGCTTAAAAAAAGAATAAATTGTTAATTTTGACAAACGAAGGAATCTATGGTAATTTACTCCTTTCTTTATCCTGCCACTTTCTTTGGAGGGGAGACAGAGAGAAGGGGACGGGGCTGCAGGATAAGAGTGAGCATTCTGAAGTTCTACAATGTCATACTTCGAACTTAAATGAATATGAATTGTGATTTGCAGTAAAACTCTAATCATTCCTATATTCTGAGATTTGCTTACTTACCGTCTTGTTTGATTGTGTAGGATTCTGCAGCACATCACAACCGCAGCCCAGTTTATAAATGATAGGAATGACCATACAATTCTGGAAAGACAAACAAAATACACATAATTTGTTGAATACTTGACAATTACCTGGGTTTAGGCGGCTTCTTACTCTTAGATACTATCCTTGGCCTAGCTCCATGAAAGTATTTGATAGCGAACTAATGTGAACATTTTTGTAACCATAAGATTAATATGCATGTTTCTTAAGCTCTAGTTTTTCTATAAGGTGAGAAGGGTACTGAATCCCCCACTGGATTTGGAATAAATGAAGCTGATGGGTTATAATTGAGATACGTGGACTTGTGCTTGGCAATGATTTTCTGTTTTAAGTAAATGGATTCAGCAGAAAAGTTTTCAGATGAAATTGTGACATGGTTAAGGCACATGTCAAGCAAATCATAAATCTCTCTTAGCTAGGCTCGATACCAAAAAAAAGAAAAATAAATCTCTCTTAGCTCATTAATATTTGACTGGAGAGATATGATTCCCTTTAGATTTAGCACGCTTATTCATGCTGCAGACAGCCATTGACAGAGGTGGCAGTGCCATTTCCATTTTATACACATCACCTGCATAATAAGGCCAAAACAGCTTTAGCTAAACCAATCGCATTTGGCACAAGTTTTGGATCAATTAAATGCCCCTGTTTATTAAATTATACTTTTTTATCACATGCAACTGACGTTGCATATCACTGCATGCCATTATGGCCAGGAAAAGAAGCAGGATCAGGTTGCTGCATTTGCCCTTCAGACACAGAAAAATTAGCAATAAAAAATACCATTTCTGTAAATGAGAAAATATAATAGGAAATCCAATTGTAAATGAGAAAAGAAATTATTTTCTCATTGATAAAAATGAAGCTTAGATCTGTACAACAAACGCAGAGACTGCTTCCACATTATCATGATCTCCAAACAAAAAATTCCAAGATTTTCTATTAAAAAATAGAAAAAAAAGCCTCTGCTTCTGCTTCTTTAATGCAACAATCTCTCATTCTGAATCACTTTCCATACTTCCCATTGCCTTTAAGCCTCTTGGTCTCTGAATCAAATATGTCAATAGACGGCATCAAAAAACAGAGCTTAAAAGAGATTATATATATATATATATATATATATATATATATATATATATATATTAAAAAGGTACTAATGGTAATTCAGATCCAAGGGAGCATCATCAGACTAAATACCTTCTTAGAACTCTTCTTCTCTCTCACTTCATACCTCTCTTGGCACATATCAGTCAACCAGGCACCAGGGCTCACCAACTGTCAAACCACCAAAAATTCCAAAACCAAATGAGAAAAAGGTGAAAAATTACAATATTCACCACGCAAAGAGAGAAGAGAAAAAATTCCAATAAACCCCCAAATAAAACAAATTCCAATCAAAGACCACAAGAGTCTCCTATTTTTCCTGGATTTCCCACAGAAATTCTTGCAAAAGAACATTTTTGAGAGAGGGAGGTAACAGAACGAGAAAGCATTTAACAGTTATCAGAGACTTACAAGTAAGCTTCTTTGAATAATCTTGGCTCTCTTTTTGGGCCGTTGAGGAAGCTTACACCCTTTCATAGCCATAAAATCCTCCTCTTTTTCTTTGCTTGAAAGTGTAATATATAGCTTTGGCCAAGCAAGTCCTTTATCCTCTCCAGTGCTACAATCGATTGAAATCTTCCCATTTTCATCCACACCCACTGACCCTCTTGTGGTGTAATACCTGTCTTCTTTCTCCGGCGATGCTGACTTCCGGTTCTCAGCCGCACTCGACCTTAGTGTTGCTGCCTCAGAATTCCTGTAGCAAACAGATCTCCACAAGTTAAAATTTTCAATTTTTATCATTATTTTTAAGCCATAGATTGTTCGTAATTTAGGATCTAAAAGCAGCAAAATCATAAACAATATGCACAGCCAAGTTTCCTTTTTTTTTCAGTTTCTCTTGTTTTCTTGTATTTTCCCATCAACCAAACAGGAGATTGCAAGAAAGTTCCGACCTTCCGTTACTTTTTATATTCGGGGAATTCTCAACTGTCTGTTTGGTTGCTGAGAAAAGGAAAACAAATCAGAATTAGGATACCGAAACAACATATATCATACAGATTTAACTTAATTTTATCTTCTTTCAATAGCCTGAGCAACCAAGCAGAAAGGAAACAAGAAACCTCCGCCAACCCCATTTTTCTTAGAAATTTCTCTCTACTATTTGGTTGCAGAGGAAAAAAAAAAAGAAGATAACGAGTCCGAGAAAACAGTGGATTAGCAGAAACCACCATCTTCCCAGTCAGAAACTGGCCTTTGTCCCTTGGTAAGCCAACCAAAGAAACTGAACACCAATCTAACCTGGTAAGACGATTGGATGGAGGAAACGTTTCCTTCTCTGTAGCAGGAGAGACGATGCGTCTATCAATCCGAGATGTGATTTTCCTGCGAAATACACCATCGGATCTCTGTGAGATGATTCGAGGGTCTCTCACTCTCACACACCTAAGCCTCTTCTTATTCCCCCACTGCAAGAAAAAATCTGGCTCTAATGCTTTATTTGCCCTCTGGTTTTGCTCGTCTTTATCCATGCCTGTAATCACCAAAAAAAAAAAAGAAAAACCCAAGAGTGAAATCCGAGAACTAGAAGAAAATTGAGGTAAAGCGACGAAGAAGAAGAAGAAATGGTTGATTGTTGATTAAAAAACCCATAGTGAAAATCACAGAAAAAGGTTGGCTGTATTATTTGCCCAGGAAAAATGAGAGAAATAGATATATGGGTTTCTTTATGGGGTCTTGTGAGAGTTCCATCTACAAGACCCAGAAGTGAAAATGAACGAAATTGCGAGTATTAGGATGAGAGATGAGTTGATAGACAAAAACCAGAGAAAACATAAAAATAGGTCTTACAGAAGATAAGTGGAAAACAGATTTTTCGAAAGAGGTATCAATTGTGAGGTGAAACTCAAGATCTACGAGTGTAACTGGAGAATCAGGAGGTAATCCTCCTAAAACAATCCCGTCCGATTTTCAAAGCGATTGAAGAGTTGCAGAAAATCCACAGAGATGAAGAACATATATTACCGTAAGATAATCGCATGAAGAATGAACGAAGAACAATCCCTGAACAAATATGTAGAGAACAAGTCAAGTCTGTATAAAACAAGATAATTCCCAGATTACACCAACCACTCTCTCTCAGAAAATTTTTTGTTTGAGTTTGATTTTGTAAGCTCCTCTCTGTGTTTGTATTTGAAGATGTTGGTTCTTTATCTCTCAGAGCCACCTTCGGTTTTTTATTCTCTCAGCTTCGAGGGTTCTTCTTCTTCTTCTTCTTCTTCTTCTTCTCTCCTGGTTGTATTTATGTCGCCCTCGTTGGCCTCTGGGGGGCGATAAAAATAACTGCAGATTATTTCAACCGTTGGATTGAAAATGGAGGGTCGGATGAGCGTAGTAAGCTTAAAGCCCATGTTCCTTTTCACATGCTGTTTCGTCTCCTCACACTCCACTACCAGTCGTCACCCACCACTTTGAATTGGGCTTTGAGGCCCAAATGATTGGGCTAATTTGGTTTGGATTTACTAGATTTTGGGCCTCCCTCCAGCCCAACGGATCAAAATTATCTTTATATATTATATATTCAACAAAAACTTGTGTGAAGTTCCTCCACGGTAGAAAATATATGGTGGACTCCTATTGAAATGGTCCCAGTATATCCTACAAGCCAATCAGCACATTTCTTCCTTCTCTGTAGATGTGTTGGACCTTAACCTACTAGTCTTTTCTTAGCATGTCATCGATTGCTTGAATTGCACCCGTTATAATTTATTTTTTAATAAATTATAAATGCGTATTTATATATGTAAATATTAAATGTGTATAGCAGTTATATTAAATAGTTAAATTATTATTGTGATCAGATTAGAATTTTTTATTATTGAGATGCTAGTTTAATAATAAGATTAAAAGTATAGATGCTAATTTGATATTAAATTCTATTTTATTAAAGAATCAAACTAGACATTTGTGAATTTATAGGACTATTGTCCCTGGTATAAAAATATAGGTCAAGAATTTTCTTTTCCCTTAAAGAAAAATCCAAAATTGATGATCAGATCAAACAATCAACAACTTTATTCTAATCAATAATTATCAAATCCAATATAAGTACGCTTTCGTTTTTATTTAATTTCTTAATAACTTAACATAATTATCCATATTTTAATTTTTAGAGATTTCGATCTATAAGAGAAATCTAGTAATAGTTGCAAGAACTTTGTGATTGTTTTCATTGCTCGTTATCATATTCTACCAACACCCTCTTGTGACCTAATTGCCATATTAGTTTTAAACTTTCAACTACTCCTCTCACTTTCGTACTTAGTATATTTCATCTGTAAAGTTTAACCGCCACCCCTTCCTATCTAGTTCCCCATAGAATTATGAATGATGTCGATGCATAATGCTTTTTCATTTTTCCGAACTACTCTGTCACTATTGATCTTGATCTAATTGTTTCAGGGAGGTTTTAATTGGACTCAAAGCTCTCACCCCACATTAGAGAGTGCCACGTGAGATGTTGCCATGTTTCTGATATTGATGCCAATAAAGTCAGTTAGTTTACTGCTGGAGATGAGCTCCTCCTGAAATACGAACATATTACGAGCTCCTTACCCAACACATTACTCCAAAAATGGTGATTTAGGTAATGTTGTTGGGGCCCATGTGATCTTTAGCTATGTTGGCCCCAAGCCACTTCTTCCAATCACCACAGTTTCGTTCGGCAAGCATGCCTCCTCAATTATGTTCCACCTTTCTCCATACTTTTGCACAAAACTGGCAATCACGCATGATGTGGAGTCAGGTTTCCTGGTTTTAGTTGCATATGGGACACGTGTCACTCGCCGACAATTGCCTCATAGTCCTTTCCATGTTTGTGAGTAGCCAATCATGCATCATGAGCTATAAGAATAATATGACTCTTTGCGCTCCCTTCCAGTTTTATATGGTTTTCCAAATATAATCGCTATATGTAGAAAGACTCTTGATTCGCCTGGCAAAGTGCTTGGTAAGCACTACTGATAGTAAAGGTACCTGAATTGGTGTGCTTCCATAGGAGAGCGTCTTCACCATCTTCACCATTATTATTCTTTGAAGTTTGTGGCTCTTGAGTTGTTTGCCCCGATCAATAGCTTGTACTTTGCATGGACTATCTCTATCCACAACACGTTTCTCTCTTATAGTAGCCTCCACCCAGCTTTGAAGAGATGAGGTTTTCCATACTTTTGATACTCATACTTCATCGTTGGATTTTAAATAAAAAAAAAATTTCATAATATATCTATGTATGAACTTTAAATTCTTAATTATAAGTATAAATTTAAAATTTTCAAGTTAAAAAAAAATACATTTATCTAAAAATAATTAAAATTAGTGTTCGATTAATTACATATTAATAATTAATATTGATTGATTGAATATTTCTTTTTGTTGAAATTAATCAATGTATTTTTTTTATGAGGTTTGAACTTAAATTTTGTCATACTTGCAATTATGAATAATTTTTATTCAATAATAGTAATAATAATAAATTAAATTAATATTTATTATTAATTAAAGAAGATTTATAGAATATCGTATGGAGGTCGTTGAATTTATCCATCGAATTTCAAATAAATATCAAATGATTTCTCTTTTATTGTTATGCCATTTTAGGCCTATTAGCTCTTATATAGTCTAATGATAAATATATATACTGAATAATATTAAAATAAGTAATTTAATATTTTTTTATTTAAATAAAATTAAATGTTCAAAATTTATATATAAATTAAATTTTAACTGAACTCAAAGATCAAATATATATATTTAAATAATAAATAACGTAATTAATTTATTAAAATTTTATAATAATTTCAAACATTTTTTATTTAAAATATATATAAATTTATTTATTTTAATAATAATTTATAATAATAAAAAATATATATATAAATTAATAATTGATAATAAAAATATTTGTTCTGAAAAGGAAGATGAGTCCGACGTGTGAGAAAATAAGTCATGATATATAGTAATTTTTTAAATGGAGATATAGAATTTAGTGCTCGCAATAATTTCACCAAAAAATTAAAATTTTTATACTGCTGTTATTATTTATTTTAAATTTTTATTAATATTATTTATAAATTTATTTTATTAAAAAATTTATACAGTCTAAAATAATGTTATATCATTTATTTTAAATTTATGGCTGTAATATAAGCGCGCTGCGCCCAGGCGGTCATTGATAATAAAAATGTGTAAGAGAAAAGCGGTGGCTAAGCAGAGAAAGACCGGAGAAAGCGGTGGCAACAGCTGGAAAGCACAAAAAGAAGACAAAGCCACTCTGTCCCAACACCCATAATACCTTTTTTTTTTTTTTTTTTCTTTTTTCTGGTCTTAAATTAAGAAAAAGCCGCATTATGCATGCAACTGTGTCCCTATATAAACCCATCAACTTCTCCACTTCCTGCCACCCCACCACCACTGTCTTCGCACGTTCGCTTGCCTCTCTACTACACCTTCTTCTGTTGGAAAAGTTTTTTTTTTTTTTTTTTCTCACCTACCAAACAGGAAAAGGGAAAATACAAAATGGAAGCACTGAAGATGAGAGTAGTTTTGGCTATTGTGGTTGTTCTGGTGGCCGTTTCAGCTGTTCAGAATGTGGGTGCTCAGGAAGCCGCCCCAGCTCCAAGCCCTGCCTCTGATGCTACAGTTTTTGTACCTACTGTTTTCGCATCTCTTGCAGCTCTTGCTTTTGGGCTTCTCTTCTAATTAAACCGTGTTTGTTTTCTGAATCTTTGTTTTTGTTTTTTTTTTTTTTTTGGGTTCTTGAAATGGGTACATTCTGAGTTCTTTAATTTGCTCTTTGATATCCCCCAATTGAAAGGGCTAATTGTCAAGCATTTTACTTTAATTATAAAATAAATTAAAATAAAAGAAAAGGAATGAATTTCTTAATAAGAACTTTTATTAGAGAAATTAAACTACAATTAATTCATTGTTTTTTTAAATTATTTCTCTTTTATTATAATAAAATAATTTTTTTTTAATTTAAAAAAGAAATCAAGTATAATTTTTTACTTTCCAAATCAATCGTTTTAAATGAAAGTTTAATGATCAATATTTTAAACACATATAAATAAATAAAAAAGTAATTTCCACATGTTTTTAATTTTTATTTTGTATTTTTATTGGTGCAAGAGAAAATAGCAAATCCAACCCAACCCAACCCAACCCAACCCAACATCCAAAACCAATCCACCAATTTGAATTATTTTGATGAAGATGGAGATGGGTTTGGCATACAACATATAAACAAATACATGAGAATTGTAAATGGGCTTTTCATTTATAATCAAACCCTAGTTCACCATTTTTCATAAATAATATCAATGAGCATCTCCCACTTTCAAGTGGGTCATGACTCTCGATAAATCTCTTTTGTTTTGATAGTTGGATTGTTCATTCAGTCACTTTCTTTCTTTAGAGAGAGAGAGAGACAGAAAAAAAGTGAATATCTTCGTAAGCTCTTGAAAATCAATTACTCTCATTTGTTAGGTAATTAGGAGGACACCTAAGTTAATCCATAACTTATCAATCGGCCAAAGAGAGAAGAAATTTATTGTGGGTGTAGCACAGTTGATATTTGGGTGATAAATTTAGAATTAAAGATTAGAATTAAAAATCATAGTTCGAATCTCGATAGCCACAATATGAATATTTTACCTTATGAGTGAATTTTTTATGAGCAATGAATCATGAATCTCCTATCTAAAAAGTCACTGCATATCATGATTTACCCCTTTATATATTATCAAATTAGGATGTAAACCACTAAGAAGAGCTTACCCTTTTTGAAACTAAAGCTAACACATCTATCAATGTCAAACCACCAAATTATTAAGAGAGAAGCGCGAGATAAAAAAATCTATTTGATCCTGTAGTATTTATATTATATACAATATAAATACAAAGAAATTTATATTTTTCATACAAATCCACCATAATTTGACCAATTATTTTATGATGAATATAAAGCAAAATACCATGAAGCATTATCATTGAATTATAAAAAAAAAATCTTCCAATATTACGATGTTAAATTAGAAATACTTCAGACTATATTCAAGAACTGCTTGATTAAGAAGATAATTGCTTGGGTCAATGCCCAAAACACAAAGCTTTTAGCTACTGCTTGAGCGGATCACAACAAAGTTACCAACCTGTTACAATTTACAAGCGACTTGTACGTATATAATACAGTGAATCTCTGATACAGACAGGAATCCTTTTTTTTCTTTTCTCTGTACAAAATAGGAAGAAACCTTAAAAACTTACATATAAGCATAACAAGATCCATTGCACCCCAACTGATACAAATATGAATTTTGCTTCAAAGATCACAGTAACCTCCAAATGTTATGTGAGCTCTAGCAATGGGAACTCCTCTCACTGTTGTAATTGATTCGTTGATTTTTGCTGCATGGTGAACCACTTGCTTGATCCTCTGTAACAAATATTTTAGGGTTCATTAGGTTCAAGAAATACACAACACAGAGCAAATATGTCAATTTCTACTAGATCAAGGATTCCTGATCTACAACTCGATCTAAGCATCCGAAAACACCATCTAAAAGCCCACCCAAGTGTGAGAATTGGAAATAGTACTAAAATACGCATGCCTTATATAGAAACAAAGAAATTGGGTAATCTAAAATTTTCCACGAATAAGAAGGTAGGTGGAAACCTTGTCATCACTGTAAATCTGGAACCTCAGCTTTGGCTTCTGGTGCTGCTGCTGCTGCTGCTTGTTTCTTTGGTGGCTCCCAAAAATGATAATACAGATGGTAGCAGCTGCAACACCAAAGGAGCAAATTGCTCCAATTCCATTCAAGCTCCACTTCCATAAATTCAAGCCACCATTATTCTCATCCCAGTTAACATCCTCCACTTCCATAGTTTCCTTTTCATTCTTGATTCTTGGAGAACTAATCTTGGTCTCCAAGTTCTCACCTTTATCGTCAAAGTTAAACCTGCCAGCATCAATTGGAGGCGGCACAAAACTTTTGCTTGTTGGGGACTTCGGAGAGTCAATTTTCATGTCGACAAATTCATTTTCCTTCATTTTCTTGAAGAAAACTTGGGAAACTGGGTCTTGATTAGCTTCTTTTGAAGCTATAACGGGATCCTTGACCTCTGACGTGATAACAGAAGGCACCACCCTTATTTCAATAGGCTTTGATTTGTCTTTTAGATCCTTACCATTTGTGATTCCTGTTGGTTCCAACTGAAACGGAACTGGGACAAGTTGATTAGGCACCATCGTTGAGCTGCTTGGGGTTGAAGATGGGCACACAAAGTAGTTCATATCAAACACACCTTTTAAATTGGAACTGCGTCTGCTTGCTGCAAAATTCTTTTTTTCATCATCTTCATGATAATCAAGAAATCCCCCACGCGGCAAAATTTCCCATTCTTCCAGATCCATTTCTAAGAGGGAAAATGGAATTAGATCAAAGAGGTCAATTGGTAAATGATGATGAACTACGGGTTGAAATATTGATCAAAGAAAGTGGGGTTTTCATTGAGAGTGTGTGGAAATTTCAATAGTAAAGAGAGTAAATTAAGGACACCGAAGCATGGTGTCTTCTAGTGCCTTTGGGACTCGGCAGTGAAACCCAGAGCCCAGAGGACAGGAAGACAGATGTGAATAATGATACGTGAAATGGTCTGAGATCTTATCCTTACAAAAGCTGACAATCAGGGAGGGGTCCACTGGGACCCACTTAAGGCACCGCCTGCTTCCATAGGGTTCTATATGATATTTGTTTTCAATTATTATATTCTTGAACTATAATGTTTAACTTTGGATAATATTCAGTTAACAGTAATGATAAAAGAAAAAGAGGGAGAGAAGAGTTTGTATTGGGAAGAGATTAGAGATTCCTTGAAAAAGTGAGACTCTCATCAGAGGAAAGAGAGCAGTGTGTCGGTCACCTGTGAAAATTTTGCATGCAAAGAAAGTGACTGCTTAAGAGAAAAAGTCCCATACAACTGTCCATGGTTTTTTATATCAATGAAATCATCACTCAATTTACTCTTATTTCATTACTTTAATTTTGAAGTTAATATACAATAATAGTGTTAGTTATATTGTTTTATAGAGTAAGTTGGTTGATTATGTAAAGTTAACAACAGCCTACTTGTTAAACACTCAAGAGAGTCTTGATGCTTAAGACAGGTAAGTAGTAATAAAGAAGCTGAAGAAAATCAATAAAAAAAAATATATATATATTTAATATATTTGTTACTTTCGGAGAATTCCAAGTTGTCTTTGTTGGAAGGGCAACATTTGCTTCTACTGATTAGTGTACGGCATACGTCCATGTGGATTGCAAGGTAACCTTACAATTTACAAAAATCTTATTTTTGGTCGTTTACAATTATGCACCACAAACTCATTAAATCGTGTTTTATTTCGGATCTGTTGAATTTATTGATTTGAAGTTTCAACAACATGCTTGGATATGTTTTGATGCTTAAATTTCCACTTTTTTTTCTGCAAGATTTCTAGTTTTTTACCATATCAGAGAGGGAAGGAGGAAGAGAGGCAGAACACATGTAGGTTTACGTATACATTTAGAGAGGATGCAAGTTAAAAACGCAAACAGTAGGGAAAGAAAAATGCCACCAGCCAAATATCGACTCAGCAAGGCTCTAGAATATAAGATTTACCAGACAATTCTTGCGACCTTCGCATCCAAGTCTTCTATCTGCAGTATACCCTTTTATGAGCTTTCAGTACAAACTTAAAATCCCGCTGCTTTGATCAGATTGCTACCTTTATTGCACGCTGGTGTGTGTGTGTGTGAGAGCCAGCACATTAGGTTACACTGATGTGTGGAGTTTACCCCAAATGACAAATAATATACAAGAAGTGAAAAGATGTTCTCAAATGTACATGCCTGTTTTACCTCCTTCCCAAACCTCAAACAAACGACAACAGCTTCAGCTATTATCATCATCATAACTAATTATAATAAGATTCGAGAGAGACGCGGGGTTGGGGGGTTGGGTTTGTGTTAGGGGGGAGACTAACTGTGTCTTAGCATCAAAACAGTTGTTAATATGTTATCACAACACTAAGCCCCTTTCTGAACTCAATTCAAATCCGACGGAGAGATGCAGTTGTGTTTAGGATTGCGACCTGGCTGATGATGAAGATTCACCCAATGAAACAGAAGCCAGGGAAGAAGCCCAAACTCGGCAATTTTTGGCGCCTTGGTGGAAGTTTCTGACCTTGCATAATCTTAGCTTGGTCCAAATCCTCCTCATATCAACCATATGCAGTATATGGCCAAATAATTGACTTGTCTCACCAAATATTTCCAAGCTGATATGAGGAACATATGACCCATACAAAGCCTTGAGATGAGATAACACCTTTGGAAATATAAATAGCAGTACTCGTAAACACAGGAAAAACATGGCAAATACTAAGTAGCCTTCCCTTTTCATCATATCCTTCAAAGAAGAGCCATACAATGGCTGCATTACCAATTCTTCAAAACTATCCAAACTTCTCGGCTCATCTTCAGCAAAGTACTGAACTGGTTTGAGTCCTGAATCACAGAAAAGTTTATTATGAAACAGTAGGTACAAATATTACTCATGACTCCTGAACTGGGTTCAGTTGCCTAGTGCTGAGATTCTTACATGCATGGATAATTTGACAGACAAATGGCTTGATGTTTAAAAATCTTAAAAAGAAGATTCTGAAGAATGGACGATACACGACCGCTATACATAATTCTCTGTACAGAAAATTAACATTACCTGTTGTTTTCTCATAAAATTGAACGAGAGATTGGAGATCCTTGGGCCCATGATATTTCACCTTAGACGTCTGGTCGACAAGCAATATAGAGGGCAAGCTATGAATTCCATATCTTGAAAACAAACTGAAAAGAAAATGATATTACTTTGATATCAGTAGAAAGTACAATTTACTTAAACACAACCTTGGCTTTTTGATGAAACCACAAAAGAGCACAATCATTTTTAAAGATTGCAAGTGACAGAGAGAAAAGATAATTGAAATGCCAAATTTATGGGCCACACCTTATGCCTAAGAAATTAAGGGAATTTCACACAGAAAATCAACTAAAGGAATGAGGAATAACAGATAATGTCAACAATCTCATCCACTTGCTTCTATATTTGCAACCATAGGTGCGCAATATATTAATAACATATTACTACAAGACTTCATGTTAATGCCATCATACCTCGGGGAGACTGAAGATTGCTCAACAGCCAAATGCTCAATTTGAGGGAACATTGAACCTAGCATATGAAATTTAGGATGCATATTGCGTGAAAACGGGCACCAGTGAGCATAAAAGAGTACAGATGTATATGAGTTTCTCTGTTTTGAAGTCAAAGCTCTTTCCAGGAAATTCTCGCCAACCTATTAAGAATAACATACAATTTTTTTAGAAATAAAAACATGGTGTAGGTGATATAGATGTAGATCAAAGCCAGTGACGTTTATGATACTATTTAAAGAAATGATGGCAAACAAGGAAAAAAGAAAATGACAAGAAACATATATGCACAAACTGGATCAAGAGACTACACTTGGAACCATATACATCAAACTGAAATTCAGGTGGATACAGAAGAAAGAGTTAAAGAAGCACAGAAGGGGCTGAGATGCAATACTATAATGCCACAAGTAATCATTAATAACTAAATCTATTTTTTCACAACTTTTCTCGAGCACAAAGCATAGAATTCAATCGCATATAGGTGAATATTTGTGGTTGGAAACTTGGAATCAAACATTGTGTAAAGTGAATAGACATTGCAATCACTAATTCATATTTATTTCAATATGATTACTAATTCATCTATGAAAATGATTCACTTTAAACTACCTGGTTATCAAGTTTCAAAATGCTCACAACTTTTCTTCTTTATTCGTATTTTTGAAATTGCAATTCAAATGGACTCTTTTAACTTTGTTCCTCAAACAACTACACTGAATTGCAAATTCAACACATCATAATCAAACAAAAGAAGCCAATTTTAATTCATTCATGAATTTATCCACGACAATTAGTCAAAGAGATAACATATAAAAAGGAACAAGTTATCATCCATTTCAAAAATGATGCAGATGCAACTCTTGGGACAAGATTAGGCTGGAATAATGAAATCTGATGTACCTGACCAAAAAGATTAAATAAAAAGAGGTAGTGCTCCAAGAGTTTTGAAGTACGATATATAAAGGACATTAACAAAAAATAATGAGGGGATTATCATGATTTCACACCTCATTTCAATGAATAGTCACCTTAAAATGATCAAAATTTCCTCCACAACTTTCTAAAAAGGAATCCTATTATATATATAATATTGACCTTGTAAATCTATAAATTTGCCAGGCATAGTTCTGTAAAACCAATAGGGAAATAGGAAATAAAGGGTGATGAACAAGTTCTCAAATTTTATTATGCTTAATTGTCAACCATAAAAAATAGTCACCAAAATACCAAGAAGTGGAAGTCACAGGTACATATAGTCTACTTAATAATACTACAAGTATTAGGATTTGGAACCTTAATTAGGATAGCATAAATCAAACCCTAACTAGGAATATAAACAAATTCTACATGGTACACTTAAAACCCAATAGAATATTAGACCTAAGAATATGAGTTTCCTGATTTTACAATGGATAATTAAATTTGAATAATTCATAAAGCTCATCTTCCTATACTGATCATTCTTCTTTGGTTGGAGAAACTCATTCTGGAGAGTTGTAAATGAATATGGAGAACAAGTAACTTTCCCCAATCAAATATATGATAAATCAAACCACCAAATGCCAAAAAATTGAAGGTCAACTAAGCATTCCTCATTGCCATCCGCAAAAAATTCCAACACAAATTCAATACTTAACATGTTCAACAATAACTGACAAACTAAACCTAAAAACTCAAAAACCCATAAACAAAGATCAAAAACTGGATCAAAATAAAATACGGACAGAGTAAATGTCGTCAAATTAACATATCAAAGAAACAACCTCATAACCCGAGCAAAAGAAAAATAAATAAGAAGAAATTTTTACAGATACATGGACAAAAGAAAAAAAGAAAGAAAAACAAAGACCAACAGGCCAATCAATGGAAAGAAAATGACACAGAGAATAAAATCATTTACGAACAAGAAAAAGAGAAAGATGAAAACTTACCTCGAGAGGGGGATTTGGAGAGATCGAGAGGGGACATGTAGATTGAAGATTGGATAAAAAGAAAGCAAATTCATCAGGGCAAATAGATTCTGACGCCGAAAGAAATGGAATCGAAGACAGAACCCCAATATAGAGGAAGAGAACGGAAAGCAGAGCCATTTCAGGGGCAGAAATCAGGAGAGCTCCGAGTCCAAAACAGGAAAACCCAAAAGACCAAAAAACAAAAAGAAAGAAACACAGAGAGACAACAAGATGAAGAAAGAAATGGCGATCCCTCTCTTTGTGTTGAACAGTAATAATGATAAAGATTTGAAATTTATTTTGGATTATGAATGGATGTGTGCATCTAGAGCATAGAAAATTATGTTTGTTGATCTGTATGAAGAAGCTTAGCTATTGGGTTGGAGGAGATGGGTGTTATCTCTGTGCCTGTGGCCGTCCCTTTCCAAATGTCTATATTTTATTTGATTTTATTTAGGAGAGAGAGAGAGCTATTATTTTTATTTCTCAATTTTTTTTGTCCTATATAAATAATATTTTATTTTTAAAATTGAATTATCATTTAATGAAATTAATAATAACCTTTATATTATTGCTTTAGTAAATCATTTTTTTATAAAAAGTATTTTTATATTTATTTTGATATATTTTATTTATAAAAACTTTAATTTAGAGCAAAGTGTTAACAATAATAATAATATAATAATAATATTTTAAGGATTTTCTTTTTTTATTAATTTAATTATATTTTTTAAAATATTTAAATAATTTTTTTAATTATTGAAAATTTAATTTGATAAAAATTTAATTTAACTTAATTTATTTATAAATAAATCAAATTTAAGTTTAATTTTTAAAATATTATTTTTTAAATTAAAAATGAAGGTGAAATTATTATAAAAGCTCAAGAATCAAAATACCCTCCATCCAATCAAGGGTAATTTTCACTGTCAGTCACCTAATTTGTCACTAACTTTCAAACTCATCACTCAACTTTAATTTCTTTCACAACCACCATCCAACTTTAAATTCGATTTCAAGAAGGTCACTCCTAACGGATTCCATCCATGGATCCGTTATGTGATGATGTGGCAGTCCAGATGGACTTCCACGTGGACTGACACGTGGATAAAATTAAAATAAAAAAAAATAATTATTTTTCCCTCTTTTTTTCTCTCACATTTCTCTCTCTCTCACGTTCCTCTCTCTCTCTCTCTCTCCCCTATATATTTCACTTCCATCCTCCCAAACGCCGCCCAGTCACAGTTCTCAAACATCGGCAGCTCTCAAACATGTTGAAAATGGAAGTGCCA
>CAOGCB011320110.1:0-11456 GCA_948266635.1 Cnidoscolus chayamansa | reverse complement strand
CCCCCTGGGTTGATGATAGTCTAGAGAGGAGAGGAGAGAATTTGGGGAAGACCTGGAAGATTGGAGTTGTTGAAGAATTCTAGGTCAAGTGTTTCGCAGAAACACTGTTTTCGGGTGAAGAATCCATCTTTCCATATTCCGGTAGTCTGGAAGTTTTTGAACCATTCAGAGGGAAGAGATGAGGACATTGGAACACTAGGTTCGGTGGTTGGTTGTGTAGTGGTTGGGTTGGGAGGCTGAGTGTGAGTTTCTGGTTTGGTGTTAGATGAGGAATAAACCTCGACTCTTTTGTTGGTGGAAGCACAGGTTCTTTTGGAAGAGGAGGGTTTGGAGGATGAGGTTTGAGCTTTTTTAGGTGCCATTGGAGGACAAGGAGAGAAGATTGGTTTGCAGAGGTAAGAGAAAGATAAGGGAGAAACAATTTTGAGAGGTGATGCTGGTGCGACAGAGAATACAAAAATATGGATTTTGTATACTGGGAAGGAAAAGTCCATAATACAGAAGGGTCTGGTTCAGGATTTTAGTCAAAAATTTGAATGACATGTGGGAAATTGCAAATGTAATTAAGATAGCCATTAAATTTGAAATTCCTAGAGAAGAGGGAACAATAAACTGAATTTATGAAATCATTTTTGGAAAATAAAAAATTTTGATCCTTATCTAAAGAGATAATAACCAGAGTTTTTGATCCAGTATTGATTTCAACAACTTAATACGGATATCAAGGTCTTAACAAGAATGTTAAGACCCTAACATAGTTTCAAATAACTATTTTTAAGTCAAGACTTCATTTACTCCCCCTGAGATAAAGCTTTCCAATTTATCATGGCAAGTTCAAGTCTTATAAAGTTAAATCTATCCTAAGGCAATGGTTTAGTGAAGATCAACAAGTTGTAATTTAGCAGAAATAAAAGATATCGAGACATCACCTTTCTCCATATGATCATGAATGAAATGGTGTCTTACATCAATATATTTAGTGCGTGAGTGTTGTACAGGATTCTTTGTGATTGAGATGGCACTCTTGTTGTCACACTTTATTAGAATTTCTTTGAAGTCCATCCCAAGATCACGCATCTATTGGGATATCCACAAAAGTTGTGAACAGCAAGCACCAGAGCAATGTATTATGCTTCAGCAGTGGACATGGCTACCGAATTCTGCTTCTTAGAATGCCAACTTATTAGGGATGCTCCTAAAAATTGACAGCATCCTGAAGTGCTTTTCCTATCAACTTTATAACCTGTAAAGTCTGCATCTTAATTGAGGAAGATGCCACTTTTTCCTGATTTTGGGTTAGAAATGATATTTTCTAGAGGATGTGAGGATGCATGTTTAAATTTCCTTCTCACATTTTCATGTGTGGGTTCTAGAACTTGATGATCATGGTTTTAGCTTCTATCAACAATTTCCTGAACAGAGGCTATTTCTGCAGTATCCCGGATGTCAAGGCCTTGAAACGGTTGTTCAAGAGATTGTAACTTATTATCAAGGTCTTGAATATGTTCATTTATTGCTTCTATTTGTTCCTGCATATTTCTTTCACTGTTTTCTTCTTCACCTGATGAACATTCTTTATGTTCATTTAGATTTAAGCCTGTAAAACTATCACTTAACAAACCATTATCACTTTCATAAAAAATGACATGTATATTTTCTTCTACTGTCTTAGCTCTTTTGTTGTAAATCCTATAGGCTTTACTTTTTAAAGAATAGCCAAGAAATATGCCTTTATCACTTCAAGCATCAAACTTTCCCAAATTATCTTTCACATTATTATGTACATAACACTTACATCCAAAAGGTTTAACGTATGATATTTTTGGTTTCTTATCTTTAAAAAGTTCATATGGGGTTTTCTTTAAAACAGATCTGATTAAAAATCGATTCAAAATATAATTAGCTGTGTTAACAGCTTCTGCCCAAAAAGATTTAGGTAAATCATTTTCTAATAGTATGGTTCTGGACATATCTTCTTGTTAAGGGTATTTTCTAATTTATCAAATTTTACAAGAGAGTTGTGCTGGTCTCTACATTTTAAGGTTAAATTTCTATTTTCATTTTCTAAGTCTTTATTTAGATAACTTAAAGTGCTAAGTTCCTGCTTTAGTGTATTGTTTTTCTGTTCCAAGCTCTTGACTTTACTGTCAATGCCTTATTTTTCTGACTTAATTGAACTTAACTCTATTGAAAATCGGTCTAGATTAGAATAAGATCGAACCAAACTAAACCAAGACCAAATAATAATCAAAGGATAAATCAAGGACCAGACCAAACAAACCTATAACACATGATATTGTCCCGACATCAGATTTTGAATTCTCGAATGGAATATTCACAAACTAGGCGAAAATAGTGAATAGAAATTAAAATGTAAATTAAAAAAAGCTAAATAATTAAAATGCAAAGTAAATTAAATTTAAGGACTAAGTTACAAGGAATGAATAATTTAACGATTTAATTGGAGATTTTGTAAAAAGGGTCATGATGGCATTGCCAAAGTAGCATATTTCATTATATTATTTTGTATGATTCTGTGTGTTTTTGTTATGTTTTATTTGTTTTCTTGTAGTTTGGGGTTAGAAATCTTGTAGGTATGAAGTCAAGCTTTGGAGTAAGAAAATCAAGCAAAAAGTGGATTAGAAAGGTGAATTTTGGTGCTGAATTTGCAACTCAAGAGAAAGTCGCGAGTGCGACTTAATCGCAAATTGTACCAGGAATCAGACAGTAGCTTCTGTGATGAAGTCGCGAGCGTGACTTCTATTTGCACGGTCGTGACACGGCATCCAGCAGTTGCAGAACTTAAGGCTGATCGAGGAGACATGTTGCTTCAAGTTGTCCATTCGGTGACAGTTGCTAAAACCGGCCAGAAACGACCCCAACTGATCCACCAACTGCATCTACAACTTTCAATATCAACTCTCTATAAAAATGAAACCAAGGAAGCAAAAGAGGAGAGATATATATATAGAAATCAAGAGAATCTGATATACATAGCAGAAACCAGAGAAGATAGCAAGAACTCAAGACACTTCCAGAACAAGCGAGAGTCTTTCTAGCGATCGAGCCCAGCAACAAATCAAGAGATTCCTCGAGGTGTGACGCCCTCATCGAGGCGAGAAGTGATTGTCTTTTTGTTAATCTTCTTCTTGTTCATTAAAATATCTTGTTTATTGTACTTAAATACTCTTGTCAAAACTAGCATTGTACAAATGTGGATTTTATGAATGAAATGATTCTTGAAGTTAAGTTATTAATCTTTCATTTGATTATTAATGGTTTGTTTGTTCTCAGAAGGAAATTAAACATTCCATCTCAATAAAATAACCTTTATTTGAAGCATGATAATTTTTAAAATAAAGTGCATGAAATATGTTAACTTATTTTGACAATAATTAATTATATCTTGTTGAAATAATCAAAAGACAAGTTTTAGATTAATATCTTGTTAAAATAAGAAATTGATCACATCTAGACATAGATGTATTATATAATTTTAATACAGGCCGAGAGGTTGGTTAAAACTTTATGAATGCATTTAAGAACATTAAGTTCCTAAAACCTGAGTTTTTATTAAGGAAAAGAATTTAAAAGGCATGATCCATTCTTTTGAGTTGCTATATCTCTGAAATTAAATTAAGTTTACAGTTACTATTTTAATGTCTTATTAGGATTAGAAGATTAATTATAATATTATTGTATTATTGCAAACACAACATAAAGAAATGAGTAATAGGTGGACATAACACGTTCCTCGTGGGAACGATTTTTTTATTACTACATTGTGATCCGTATACTTGTGGGTTATCAAACAATAAGTTTTTGGCACCGTTGTCGGGGATCAGCGTTTTGTCATTAGTGAAAAGTTTTTATGTGTGATTTGCAATGCTGTGTTTTATGTTTTTATATAGGTTATTTTATTTTGTTTATGTTAAATACTAATCACAATTTTTTGGGAAGAACATTGATTCGTCATTTGTGTATGCTGAAGACAAGATCTTCAAATTCAGAATTGGAGGAATATCAACCAGAGATAGAGAAATTTTTGTCCAACCAAAAGAAGAAAAAGAAGAAACAAATTTTAGGAACTTAGGAATTATGAATGAACCAAATCAACCATCGCAGCCACAAAGGATGATGGATTATGTAATCCCGAGCCTTACGAGTTCGCAACAAGGAGTAGTTAGACCACCGGTTAATGCTAATCAGTTTGAGATTAAACCGACTTTATTGCAAATGCTGCAAAACAGTGTCTAGTTTTATGGATTGCCAAATGAGGATCCACATGCACTTATAACCATTTTCTTGGAGATATGTGATACATTCAAAGTAAACTCTGTACCTGCAGAAGCCATCAAGCTTAGACTTTTTCCTTTCACATTGAAGGATAAAGCTAAGGCTTAGTTGAACTCCTTGCCACCAAATTCCATTACCACATGGGAGCAATTGGCCCAATTATTTATGTCCAAATACTTTCCTTTGGCCAAAACAGCCAAGTTGATAAAAGAGATTACCTCTTTCACTCAAAATGATGCTGAATCTCTATATGAGGCATGGGAAATGTATAAAGAATTGCAGAGAGCTTGTCCACACCATGGCCTTCCACAAAACATTTTAATTCAAACCTTCTACAATGGAGTAAATCCTACTACAAGAGGAACCATAAATGCTATGGCAGGTGGTTCATTGATGAAGAAGACATCGAATGATGCATTCAAATTGTTGGAGGAAATGGCAAATAATAACAGTATGTGGCCAACTGAAAGGGCCCAGGTAAGTCTTGTTAATTCCATGCAAGTTTCTTGTAGTTCTGGTTCTGGAAAGAAAATACATGAGTTAGATACCTTGACTATCATGGAAGCACAAATTTCTGCTTTAGGACATAAGATTGACAACTTGAATCTTTATAAGTCTGCTACTTTAAATTGTGAAAACTGTGGTCAATTAGGGCATGTTGCTAGTGAATGTAATTATAGGAATCCAAATATGGAGTGAACTATGTCCAAGGGCAAGTTCGCAACAATCCATATTCGAATAACTATAATGCTAGATATAGGAACTATCCCAATAATTGGAGGAGCAATGAAAATTAAGACAGAGGAAATCAGGTTAGTTAACCACAAGATAGATGAATAAAATTGATAAATTTTTGGATAATATAAATCATAGGATGAATATTCGGGATGAAAATTTGAAATGGTTAGAGAGTAAGTTTGACCAATTTTTCAAAAAACATACTTCATCTATACATAATTTGAAAGTACAAGTAGGCCAACTTGCTAACGCTATACCATCACGTAGGATGGGAAATCTTCCAAATAATACCGAAATAAATCCTAGAGATAATGTGAGTTAAAGGTTGTATGTTCAGTATTTAATGTGAATAAATAAAATAATTAGTGTGTTTTTATTTTTATTGTTTGAGTTTTATTTGTATTGTTTTTTATGTTGATTTTGAGTTCTTTTTCTTTTTACTTTATTATTATTATTATTATTATTATTATTATTATTATTATTATTATTATTATTATTATTATTAATTTTCATAAAATCCAAGCCAAATTAAGGCTTGATACATGTTAACACATGAGTTTTTGCAAGATTTTGAGAGTAAACAAAAGTGGAAAATTTTAGCAGAGGAGAATTCGCGACCGCGACAAAGTATCTTGCGAGCGCGAAAAGCACCATTTTTCAGATAGAAACTTTTTGAAGCAATTTGCGACCGCGACCTACTGTTTTGCGAACGCGAATTGACGCAAAAAGAAGACAGTAACTGTGCTTCAATTGCTCGTGATGATTCTTCAGCCACGCGAACGCAAGGTCTCGTGCACAAGGGAAAAATTTGACCCATTCGCGACCGCGACAAGTTAATTTGCTAGCGCGAAAAAAGACAAAAATCAGACAAAAGGTATATTCAGAAAGTCATGAGCGCGACCCCTTAAGTCGCGGGCGCGATTCGTCAAACGATAATTTTTTTAATGCGTCTGTTCAAGTGAAAAGTCGCGATTTTTATTATAAACCTATTGTCGCGAGTTCATTTTAAGTATCGACTGCATCACCTTGTCTCTTACATCTAAACATTTCTTTTCTTTTCTCTCAACTAACAGAAACCCTAGAAATTTCCTCTCCATTTCTGTCGATCTGCACTTCATTTTTCTGCATCCAAGTTTCATATATGCACTCCATTTTTCTTGCATTGTTTTTCTGTGTTCATCATATTTTAACCATCAACATGCCTGTCAAGCAAAGAGCCAACTGAAATGTTTCACAAGCTCCATTGGCTCTAGATGACAGAAATATAGCACATAGGTATGGTGCTCCATTCCCCATTCTAACAGATGTTGAAGGTAAACGCTATAAAAAACTTACAAAATCAACTTTTACATCTATGTATGTTCTAGATAGGACATCCTTGCAAAGCACTGGCATATTAGATAAACTAGAACATTACTTGAAAGTGCTTCATTTAGAATAATATGATAGATTGTGAATCCCTGATTTTACAAATTGTACACTTGAATGGGTAGATGATACTGAAACTTTAATTAAGTTTAGGCACAACGGTGAAGAACTCACCCTAGATTATGATAAAATGCACCAATGGTTGGGATTTCCCACCACATATTTTGATTTTAGGCCTTCGGAATGGAAAGCATCCATAGTTTGGGAACAATTTACTGGCCAATCAAACTATAATGCTAAAAATGCCGGAAATAAATGGCTTAAGGATGAAAGCCTGTTATATTTACATAAATACTTGTGCTACTCCTTATTTGGATGGGTGGAAGCCACCAAAGTCCAAACAAAGGATTTGTTTATGTTGGAGTGTGTTTTATAGGAAAAAGTAGTGGATTGTGCAGGAATACTTTTTGATGCACTTTTTAATGCTTCCCGGAACAAGGGAAAATCAAATTTGGGGGGTGAGTGGAATCACCACCATATTAGTACGTGCTGCCCGGATGCCTCTTCCACCACCCCTGCACAACCAGTCGGTGATGTACGCCCTTTAGGGGGTGCCTTCTTGAAGAGGGCAGGCTTGGTGGATGAGGTCCAGGATGGTGATCGTACCATTTACAGGTTGAAAACATGAGAGCAGCGCGTTGGTGTGCAAGAGGGAATGGCAGGCCCTTCTACCTCTCCACCAATACCCAATGCCCGAGCTGATCGAGGAAAAGCCCCTGCATCCTCTTCCAGAATGGGTGATGATGATGAACAAGAGGAGGCTGCAGGTTGGAGGCAAATGCTGCAAAGAGTTGAGGGTTTGGAAGCATCCCAAAATGCCTTGCAAATTCAGGTTGTAGGCATGGACACAAAGATTGATACCATACATAAAGAAAGCCGGAGCATGGTAAGGAAGTTGATGTCCTACTTCCGCAAGCAGAACATAGAATTTTCACCATTGCCACTAGACTCCACTGAAGAATAGGTTTTTCTAACCCTTGTTTTTGTTTTATTCTTGTTATTGCATTTTGTTTTGTTTTTGTATTCTACATTTTGTTTTTGTTTTGCATTGTGTTTTTGTGTTGTTCATCTCTTTTTCTCAATTCACAAAGGGACCATTTTGACATTTAATTATGGGGGAATGCCTGTACAATTGAGAAAAAGAGACTGAGCCATAACCAAGAATGCAGGATTCGCGACTGTAATTTTTGCCTTAGCAGTTTCTGCTACATTCTGGGCATAATTCGAGAGAGCAAATGCTTATTTCATGACCACAACTCATGTTTTGAGGTTTCTATGTCCGATTGTGCCAAGTCGCCAGCGCGAATGGTACCTTCGTGACCGCGACCTTATGTTGTGTTATTTGTCTATGTTACTTTGCAATTGTCATTATAAACTTCCATTCTTAAGTTCTTTAAATAGATGATTTTAATGTTTATTAGATTATATACTTGTTGCATTTGAGATTATTGAATATGTTATTAAGGTTAGAACTTTGTTTGCAAAATGAACTTATTTTAAAAGTTGAGCATACCATTTGAAAGGCTTTTACCAAAGTTTTAAAGTCTTTAGTTAATTATCTAGACAATATTTGGCTATGGAATATTTTTACACCCTTACTTGAACATGAAAATAGAAAGAAAATGAACACTTGAATTTTTCTATGTGTGTTTTAAGTCAATAAAGGATGAAGTATTGCGAGAGAAAAACCGAGTTGAGTGAAATAATGGAAAACCAGAAAACCGTTATGAAAAAAGTGAGAAGTGGTATGGAGCATAAAATGCAACCACTTTTGAGTTTTTTCTATGTTAGTAAAAATGAAAAAGAAAAGCAAAAATGCAATACTATGAGGTAACACAAGAGAAGAAAAAGGTGAGAAAGTAGTATGGAGCATAAAATGCAACCACTTTTGAGTGAAAATGTGAGGAGTGGTATGGAGCATAAAATGCAGCCACTTTTGAGTATTAAAAATAGGTTACCTAAAAATGTCTTGAGATGAGAAACAATACATATGAACTACTAAGTATCCTAAGTACTCTTCTATTTTCCATTTTAACACAAAGGAAATTTATTCATTCCATATCTAAATTTGGTTAGATCTTTAACTTTAGATTTTGTTTGCTACAGTTCTTCCACATGGTATGTTTTACTTGATAACTTAGGTTCATTTTCAATGATTGTTTTATTCTTAATAACTTGTTCCAAATAATTCAAATGGGATAAGTAAAATATAATCTGTAAAACATAATCCATAAAAAGTTTATTGCATCTCTAACATTATTTTGTTTAGGGACAAACAAAAGCTTAAGTGTGGAGGAAATTGATGGCATTGCCAAAGTAGCATATTTCATTATGTTATTTTGTGTGATTTTGTGTTTTTCTATTATGTTTTATTTGTTTTCTTGTAGTTTGGGATTAGAAATCTTGCAGGTATGAAGTCAAGCCTTGGAGTAAGAAAGTCAAGCAAAAAGTGGATTAGAAAGGTGAATTTTGGTGCTGAATTTGCAACTCAAGAGAAAGTCACGAGCGCGACTTAATCCTCATGGTCGCGATTTGGACCACAACCGAGACAGTAACTCTGGAAAGAACGTCGTGAGAGTGACTTTAGGCTTCACGGTCGCGAATTGTGCTAGAAATCAGACAGTAGCTTTTGTGATGAAGTCGCGAATGCGACTTCCATTTGCATGGTCACGACACGGCATCCAGCAGTTGCAGAACTTAAGGCTGATCGAGGAGACATGTAGCTTCAAGGTTTCCATTTGGTGACAGTTGCTAAAAACAGCCAGAAACAACCCCAACTGATCCACCAACTGCATCTACAACTTCCAATATCAACTCTCTATAAAAATGCAACCAAGGAAGCAAAAGAGGAGATATATATATATATATATATATATATATATATATATATATATATATATATAGAAATCAAGAGAATCTGATAGACACAGCATAAACCAGAGAAGATAGCAAGAACTCAAGACACTTCTAGAATAGGCGAGAGTCTTTCTAACGATCAAGCCCAGAAACAAATCAAGAGATTCCTCGAGGTGTGATGCCCTCATCGAGGCGAGAAGTGATTGTCTTTTTGTTAATCTTCTTCTTGTTCATTAAAATCTCTTGTTTATTGTACTTAAATACTCTTGTTAAAACTAGCATTGTACAAATGTGGATTTTATGAATGAAATGATTCTTGAAGTTAAGTTATTGATCTTTCATTTGATTATTAATGGTTTGTTTGTTCTCAGAAGGGAATTAAACATTCCATCTCAATAAAATAACCTTTATTTGAAGCATGATAATGTTTAAAATAAAGTGCATGAAATATGTTTAACTGTTAAGTGTAGATTTCTACATGTTTTCTATATGGTTTTAACCCACATTTATGCCTTGATTTTATTTTAAATGGAATATTTTCACTGGTGTTTATGTTTTTGATTGATGCAGGGTTTAGTTTACGAAAAGGAAGAGATTTTGGTCACAATTGCGTTATTTTGGGATAGCATGGTAGAAATGAACCTAGCCTTGCCCAAGGCTAAGGAGGATTGAAGGATTTTTGATGTTTACAATGCAATTTGGTGTCTTAGCCTTGCCCCAGACTAAAGGATTCGTGGGAATTGCTAAGAAGAAAATTTGAAGTTAGCCTTGCCCAAGGCTAAGGAATGTCGGGACGTGCAGATACAAATTTTCAGTTTTCACAAACTTTTGCCCTCGCCGCCAGCAAAATAGGAAAAATACTTCTTAGGCTACTTTTTAGGAAGATAAACTTGGAAAATAATTCAAATTGTATTTTCCTTATTTATCTTTTAATTTCCTTATCTATTTTAGGTTATTTTAGCTTATAAAAAGGGGGATTGAGATCTGAATGAGATCAATCTCTCATCTCCCCATTGTTATTCTGAATTTTAGTTTTCTTTTCTCAGCCATGTGTGGCTAAACTCCTCTTATTCCTGTTAGATGTGGTTTTGAAATTAAATTAAGAAGAATTGTGAGATCTTTATTGATTCATTGTATTTTCTTTTGATTTACTAATATTTAGATATTTTCTTTGCTTCATAAAAACTGTTCTTAGAAAGTCTAAATAAGAAGGGCACCTTGTTTATGCAATCTATTAACATGTCGCTAGTTAGAATCATTGTATCCGTAATTGTACCTTGATTTTAACACAAGTAGCAAACATCACCGGTGTGGAAATATTTAATCTAACTTAAATAAATCACGCAGTTGAATTTATTGGTTAGGGTTAGGTCTTTCTATTTCTTAATGCTGCCGATTAGTTGAATCTTAAGACTTTCTTAGGGTGATTAATTGGTTAGGATTAATTAGCTGGCGTTTCTTGATTAATTACGATCTAAGGAAAGATTGGTTGTTCGAAGCATCTTCAACAACTAGAAGTAGCCTATTAGAAATCTAAGAAAACTATTTTTTCTTCAATGATCAATTCCAATGATTGAATGGAAAATACCCTTCTAACTGGAGTTCCCTTTTCATCGATATTCATTAAATTTTATTGTTTAATTTTTGTTTCAATTAGTTTAATTAATTTCTTTAACTACAAAACCCCCCTTTTTGTTTAATTTTAGTTTTTGGTTTAAAGTTTTGTCATTAACTAATTTATTCAGATAACTTTCTCCCTGTGGGATCGACCCTTGCTTACCTCTCTACAAGTTATTTATTGCAGGAGCCATAAATTTATTTTTGGTGGATTTGACACCCACCATTAACTTATTTTGACAGTAATTAATTTTATCTTGTTGAAATAATCAAAAGATAAGTTTTAGATTAATATCTTGTTAAAATAAGAAACTGATCATATTTAGACATAGATGTATTATATGATTTTAATACAGGCCGAGAGGTTGGTTAAACCTTTGTGAATGCATTTAAGAACATTAAGTTCCTAAAACCCGAGTTTTGATTAAGGGAAAGAATTTAAAAGGCATGATCCATTCTTTTGAGCTGCTGTATCTCTGAAATTAAATTAATATTATAGTTACTATTTTAATTTCTTAGTA
>CAOGCB011318676.1:0-14742 GCA_948266635.1 Cnidoscolus chayamansa | reverse complement strand
TCTTCATTTATTTATTTACTTCCATTTTCTATTTCTAAATCCATATTCCCTTATTTATTTTCATTTAACTTATTCCCTTTCAATTCTTTTGTAACTATTTCTATTTTATCTCCTTTCTTTCTTTCCTTTACATTTTCCATTATCTTTATCCCCTTTTTCTACATTTATTATTCATTTCATTACAAATTTGATTATTTTAGGTGCCTACACTCCTAGGCCCTAAATCGGGTCATGACATAAATCAAAGTCAAGGTATAAGAACCTTGAATGTCATTATTGTGGTAAATCAGGGCACATTAAGAAGTATTGTTTTAAGTGGAAAAGGGAGAACAAAGATGACAAAAGCAAGCAAGAAAATAAGGGCAATGATGATAACAATGATTGAGTTGCTGTTGTTACTTCAGTTGATTTGGCAATTGTTCTTGATGAGAATATGATTAATGTTGCTAGTAATGAGATTCTTTGGGTACTTGATAGTGGTGCTACGCACCAAATTGCTTCAAAAAGGGAATTCTTCTCATCCTATACGCCAAGTGATTTTAGAATTGTATGGATGGGCAATGAAACTGTATCCAAAGTTATGGGCATTGGCAATGTGAATGTGGAGACCAACCTTAGAATGAAACTAGCGTTTAAGAATGTCAAACATGCACCAAATGTGAGGTTGAATTTGATTTCTTATGAAAAGTTATATGAGGATCGATATGGCACTAATTTGTTTAAGCATGGCACAATTCATAAAGGGTCCTTGGTTGTGGCTTGAGGGTTTAAAGCTTTAGGCTTATATTGGTTACGAACCTCAATCGCTACAGATCTTGTGAATGCAGTTGAGAGTGATAACTCTTTAGAATTATGGCACAACAGGTTGAGTCACATTAATAAGAAGGGTCTTAATATTCTAGCTAAGAAGAATCTACTTTTTGGGTTGAAAGGTGGAGAGTTAGACACTTGTGCTCATTGTATGGCAGGAAAACAAAAAAGAGTCTCCTTTAAACATCACCCTCATTCAAGGAAGAAAGAATTGCTTGAGTTGGTACACTCAGATGTGTGTGGTCCTTTGAAGGAAAAGTCACTTGTTGGTGCACAATACTTTGTGACTTTTATAGAAGATCATTCAAGGAAGCTTTGGGTTTGTGTTTTGAAGTCAAAGGATCAAGTACTTGTTCTTTTAGAGAATTTCATGCTTATGCTGAGAGAGAAACATGAAAGAAGCTGAAATGTGTTCGATTTGATAATGAAGGTGAACATTGTGGGCCATTTGATGTATATTGCCGAGAGAAGGGTATCATACACCAAAATGCACCTCCTAAGACTCCTTAATTGAATGGCTTGGCAGAAAGGATGAACAGAACTTTGATGGAGAGAGTTAGATTTGTACTTTCAGATGCCAAACTACCTAATTCTTTTTGGTGTGAGGCATTCATTATATGCGGTTGCACATGTTATCAATCTCACGCCTATTGTCCCTTTGCATAATGATGTTCCTGATAGCTTTTGGTATGGTAGAAAGCCTTCCTATGACTATCTACGAGTATTTGGTTGCAATTGTTTTGTTCATGTTCCTAAAGATGAAAGGTCTAAGTTGGATGCCAAGACAAGACAATGTATTTTTATTGGCTATCCTCAAGATGAGTTCGGATATCGGTGTTATGTCCTTATTGAGACGAAAGTGGTTAGAAGTTGTGATGTAGTCTTTGTAAAAGATCAGACTATGGAATATATTGGCAAGGGGGAGAAGCTAATGCCTCAGATTGACAATTTGGTAGATTTAGATCAAGTTCCTTCAACTCTTACACCTATACAGTTGATGTTGAGAATCAGATTGATCTTCAGGATAATACACAAAATGTAGATGTGGTTGATATTCTTGTAGATGAGGCAACTAATGATCAATATGATTTTTTAGGGGAGCAACAAGAAGTTCCTCTTAGAAAGTCTTCTAGAGACTGTATACCATCTACTAGGTATGTTGAAGAATCACATAAACAAATTAGGAAAGAAATAAACAAAATAAATTGTATTAAAGTCCATTTATTTACATACCTTAATTCCATTAGAATCAAATGTATAAATATCAGCTTTTAGTATGAATAAAATTATGAACAAATATTTTTTCCTACGATTACATGGTATCAGAGCAGGTAATGATCCAAAACTGATCATTATTTGCCTGTTCATCACCTACCAAATCAAACTTAGCCAACCAAGCCAACTCAAACCAAACAAAATCAACCAATCAAATCAAACCGAAAACCAAACCAAACCTGAAATCAATGTCGACGACCAGCACAGTGAACTCGGAGGGTGGCATCATCGATGAGCTGACACTGCAAATCGCTAGGTTACTTAGAAACAGCATCGACAATCTTCCAGCTCCAGCTCAACCTTCCAGCTCCGAGAAAGTCACTGTGAGCATCAAGCTTAATGGGGAGAACTACCCCTTGTGGGCACGAGTCATGCAAGTCGAAATCGGTGTGCGAGGACGGACCGATTACATCACAGGAGTGACGCCAGCGCCTCCAACTACAGATCCCAGATTTCTTCGTTGGGAACAGGAGGATCTTGGCGTCTTCTCATGGATCCTCTAGAACGTCGAACCTAACCTAATAAACAACATAGCAGATTATCAATCATCAAAGTCGTTATGGGATGCCCTGGCAGTAACATACGGGAGTGGCGGCGATTCTTTACAGATCTACAACCTGCACAATCAAGCCAGTCCTCAGATCCAAGGGCAATAAACCCTAGAACAGTACTAGAATAATTTGCAAGGATTATGGTTGGCAATAGATCGCCGGCGACCAAACCCTATGAAATTCGACGAGGACATCACAACATATAATATAATCACACAAGAAAATAGGCTATTCAACTTCCTGGGGGGTCTGGATGCTAAACACGATGACATCAGATGAGAGATTCTTAGTCGGGAGCCTCTTTCGTCAGTAGAGTCAGCGTACACAATGGTGTGCAAGGAGGCCGCCAGGCTTCGGATCTTGAAGCCGGCAACCAACGAGGACACAACTTAACATCATTGGAAGGGATTTGTGTCGGGCTTCTCTCCCGGAACCCAAGTTGCACTTAAAGGCAATGGACAGAGACCGGAAAAGGAGTTGATAAACAAAAACTCCATTGCAGCCACTGTGGAATGTCGAAGCACACACGGGAAACACGCTTCAAGTTGGTCAAATTTCTCGACTGGTGGGAAGATGCTCACAAGCCAGAAAAACAGAACAAAACCAGAGCCGCCATCGCCGTGGGCAGCAACGAAGCCACCAGCAGCAGACAAGGCAACACGAAAATGGGGTTTGCGGCGATCGGGCTTGGGGCAGAAAGCGGCACACAACAAAACACTAAAGGTAACAAAAATGGGTGGGTAGGGTTTTGTGTAGACACGGGAGGCGCTGGGCTCGGGCCACAGCCCATTGCCCCAAGCCCAATCCTTTTAAATGAAGATAGCAGGCGGCCTGGGCCTGTTTTTAATGAGGGACCGGGCCTAACACTTGGGCTTCAGACCTACAGCCTAGACTCAAGCCCTATCCAGCATTTTAAAGCCAATAGGCCCCATTCACAAGCCCATAAAAAGGAAAATGGCTGGATTTTTTTATTGTGGAGCTATGAACACGATGACATATGACTCCACTAACATAATTAAGCCCTCTCACACCAGCAAAACAAAAATACAGACAGCAAATGGAGGTTTTTCAGAAGTTAAAGGGGCAGGAACAATAGAAATTTCTTCACAAATTAAACTTTCAAATTGTTTATATGTTCCCTCACTCTCGTGCAAGCTCCTTTTCATTAGTCATGTTACCCATGAATTAAACTGTCGAGTACTCATGTATCCTCATTTTTACCTCTTGCAGGATATTCCTACACGGGAGATCATTGGGCGTAGCACTGAAAAGGGCGGATTATATTTTGATGATGAGGTGGCACACACAGATACTGTAAATCTTGCTCATGGATCAACTAACAAATAAATTTGGTTGTGGCACCGGCGACTGGGGCATCCGTCTTAAGGGTACCTAAAATTATTATTTCCCTCTTTATTTTCTAGTGCTATAGATTTTTCTTGCGAAACATGTATGTTTGCAAAGAGTCATCGAACTACTTTTAAGCCTAATAATACTCGAACAACGTCTTTTTTGTCTTTAGTACACTCTGATGTATGGGGCCCCGCTCCTAATTCATAAAACTCTCTGTTTCGGTATTTTGTCTTATTAATTGATGACACTACTCGTATGACATGGATCTATTTGCTAAAAAATAAATCTGAGGTACCCGAAAAATTTATTGCTTTCTACCACATGGTACAAACCCAATTCCATAGGAATATTCAAGTACTCAGAACTGACAATGGGGGGGAATATGTGAACTCGTCTCTCCAAACTTTATGCACAGAACATGGCATTATCTACCAAACAACTTGTCCTAACACACTACAATAAAATGGTGCGGTTGAAAGGAAAAATCATATTACTCGTGCCCTCATGATTGAATCTCACGTTCCCCAAACCCTTTGGCATGAAGCTGTTACTACTGCCACCTATCTCCTTATCTCCTTCCCACAAAAATCCTGAACTTCAAAACATAGATTCAAGCCTTGTCAACCCATACTCCATCCCCACCTATTTCATCTCTTCCTCCAAAAATATTTAGGTCCACTGTCTTTGTTCATGTCTCCAAAACCGATCGAACTAAGTTTGACCCTTGTGCCTTGAAATGTGTGTTTGTTGGTTATGCCATTCATCAGAAAGGTTACCGATGCTATCATCTCTCCACCCGGCGTATGTATATCACTATGGATTGTAACTTTGTCGAAATAGAATATTACTACTTAAACCCTCTCAGGGATTAGGGGGAGAGTCTAAGTAATCCACTGAGATGGTTGTGTGAGCCAAATTTGCCTACAGTTGATCCAACAAAGCAAGTAGATAGTGCCATCGTGCTTACCACTGAGTGTAGAATACAATCCACTAAATCAGTACAAACTCCAGATGATACTCCTATGGAGGATACCCTTGAGGTAAGAAACATTTCTGATAATGAGATTACTACAGTTTCTGAAACTAACCATGACAGTGTACCCACATTCGAAGACATAACTAAAGAAAGATCCAGATATGCTTTGCCACCAAGGAGCACCAGAGGGGTACCGCCAAAGAGGTACTCTCCAGAGCACAAATCTGGGTCTTCATGATATCCGATAGGAGACTTGGTTAGGGGGAGTGTTTCTGATGAAGTAAGGTCGTTCATGAGCACTGTGTACACTGAGGACATTCCAAGAACAGCATGGAAGGCATTACAAAGGAAGGAATGGAAAGAAGCAATGGAAGCAGAAATGGAAGCCTTAAAGGGGAATGGAACGTGGGAAGTATGTGAGCTGCCAGCAGGAAAAAAACCAGTGGGTTGCAAATGGGTGTTTACTATCAAGTACAGAGCAGACGGTACTATAGAAAGACACAAGGCAAGACTAGTAGCAAAGGGCTATACTCAGACCTATGGGATAGATTATGCTGAAACATTCTTGCCAGTGGCCAAGATTGACACCATCAGGGTTCTTTTCTCAGTGGCAACCAATGAAGGGTGGCCACTACATCAGTTTGATGTAAAGAATGCCTTCCTTGATGGGGAACTAAAGGAGGAGGTCTATATGGAGAAACTGCTAGGATTTGAACAGAGATGTCAGGGAAAGCAAATGTGCAGATTGAAGAAAGCCTTATATGGACTTAAACAGTCACCGAGAGCCTAGTTCAGAAGATTTACAATGGCCATGAGGAGGTATGGGTACAAGCAAAGCAATATCGATCACACTTTGTTTCTCAAAAGAAAAAGGGATTTAATTACTTGCCTGATAATATATGTAGATGACATGATAATTACTGGAAGCGATTCGGAGGAAATCAAAAGTTTGCAAAGGAAACTATTTGATGAATTCGAAATGAAGAACCTAGGAAGGCTAAAATATTTCTTCGGAATTGAGGTTCTAAGGTCGGAAAATGGCATCTTCATATCGCAGAGGAAGTATGTTCTGGACTTACTAGCTGAAACAGGGATGATAGACTGCAAACTAGCTGAAACTCCGATTATGGTCAATCATGGACTGACAATGGAAGAGGGAGGAGAACCAACAGACAGAGAAGAATATCAAAGATTAGTTGGAAAACTAATCTATCTTGCACATACGCGGCCAGACATAACATACTCTGTGGGAGTTGTGAGTCAATTAATGCATGACCCGCAAACAAAACATATGGAAGCTGCACTCAAAATTGTAAGGTATCTAAAAGGGACACCTGGCAGGGGAATCATCTTTAGAAAAAATAGAAATTTAGAGATTCAAGGCTATACAGATGCAGATTGGGCAGGAAATCCAAATGATTGGAAATCAACAGCAAGGTATTTTGCTATGGTGGGAGGAAATCTTGTAACCTAGCGGAGCAAGAAACATAAAGTGATGGCTTTATCAAGTGCAGAGGCAGAATTTCGAGGGATTGCTAGGGGATTAACAAAGATTTTATGGCTTAGAAAGTTGATGACAGAGTTAGGTTTTCCACCATAGAAAGCATACAGACTACATTGTGATAACAATGCCGCAATAAGTATCTCTGAAAATCCAGTACAATATGATAGGACGAAACATGTGAAGGAGGATCGACACTTCATAAAAGTATCTCTGAAAATCCAGTACAATATGATCGGACGAAACATGTGAAGGAGGATCGACACTTCATAAAAGAAAAACTAGAAGGTGGATTTATTGAACTACCATTGTCAGATCAGAAGAGCAACTAGCAGACATTCTTACCAAAGTAGTAAACATATCAGAGTTCAACAGTGTAATGAGCAAGTTGGGTATTGGTGATCCCACTACACAACTTGAGGGGGAGTATTGAAGAATCACATAAACGAATTAGGAAAGAAATAAACAAAATAAATTGTATTAAAGTCCATTGATTTACGTAACTTAATTTCAATGGAATCAAATATATAAATCTAAGCTTTTAGTATGAATAAAATTACGAACAAATATTTTTTCCTATGATTACTAGGTATTCACCTAGTGAGTATGTGTTGTTGACAGATGCAAAGGAGCCAGAATGCTACCAAGAAGCTATTGAGAGTTAGGATAAGGAAAAATGGGTTGTGGCTATGAAAGATGAAATGCAATCCTTGTATGACAATGAGACTTTTGAACTAGTTAAGCTTCCCAGAGACATAAAAGCCTTGAAGAATAGGTGGATCTATAAGGTAAAGCAAGAAGAGAATTCATCATCTCCTAGGTATAAAGTCAAACTAGTTGTGAAGAGATTTAGTCAGAAAAAGGTGATTGATTTTGAGGAGATTTTCTCACTAGTGGTTAAAATGTCTTCAATCCGAGTTATTTTGGGTTTGGCTGCTACCTTTGATCTAGAGATTGAGTAGATGGATGTGAAAACTGCTTTTCTCCATGGTGATTTAAAGGAGGAGATCTATATGGAGCAACATGAAGGTTTTGTGGTGAAGGGTAAAGGAAATTATGTTTGCAAGTTGAAGAAAAGCTTGTATGGTTTGAAACAAGCACTAAGGCAATAGTACAAGAAGTTTGAGTATGTCATGGTTCAACAAGGCTATAAGAAGACTACTTCTAATCACTTGTTTTTGTGCAAAATTTTTCTGACAATGACTTCATCATTTTGTTGTTATATGTTGATGACATGTTTATTGTAGGTGCTAACTCTTTTAGGATTGTGAATTTGAAGAAAGAGTTTAGTAAGTCCTTTGCTATGAAAGATTTGGGGCTAGCAAAGTGGATTCTTGGCATTAGAGTCACACGTGAAAGAAAATGAAAGAAATTATGGCTTTCACAGGAGAAGTAGATTGAGAAGGTACTACATCAGTTCAATATGGCTAAGGCTAAAGTTGTAAGCAAACCTCTTCCTACATCTCTTAAGTGTGAAGCAGTCCCCTTCTAATGTGTAAGAGAAATACATGCAAAAAGTTACTTATGCTTCTACAGAAGGAAGTTTGATATATGTTATGGTTTATACTAGACCAGATATAGCTCATGAAGTTGGCACATTTAGTAGATTTCTCTCAAATCCAGAAAAAGAGCATTGGGATGCAGTAAAGTAGATTTTGAGATATCTTTATGGCACTTCAAGTTTGAAACTGTGTTTTGGAATTGAAAATTCTATGTTTTGTGGTTATACAGATTCTACTATGGTTGGGGATGTTGATACAAGAAAGTCTACTTCTGGTTATTTGATTACCTTTGTAGAGGGAGCTGTGGCATGGCAATCTAGGTTGCAAAAATGCATTGCATTGTCTACAACAGAGGTTGAATACATTGCAGCCATTGAAGCTTGCAAGGAGTTACTATGGATGAAGATGCTTGTGAATGAGCTTGGGTTTACATAGAATATGTATGTTTTATTTTGTGATAGTCAGAGTACTATTCATCTTGGTAAGAATCCTACATTCCATAGTAGATCCAAATATATTGATGTGAGGTATCATTTGATTTGTGATGTTTTGGATTCTAAGTTAGTTAAGCTTGAAAAGATACATACTGATGATAATGGTGCTATTATGTGCACAAAAGCTCTACCAAGGATGAAGTTTGAAGCATGTCATTTAAGTGCCGGTTTGGCAACCTCTTCCATAGTCGGGAAAGGGGAGAATTTTTGGGTTTGGGTTCACTCCTATGTAGTAAAACCCATGTTTTTTTTAATCCCACTTGTGAGAGCCCATCAGGATTATTTTTTATTGTCTTTGTATCACTTTTCCACTGCCAAATTTTCAGAGTTAAAAATTCTTAAGAGAATTTGAACCATCACTTGAAGAGAGATTATTTTTCCAACTTTGACCTGTCCACGATTTTCTGGTGATTTAATGGTGTATCTACCTCTGATCAAGTTGATTTTTGGTGGACTATTAGAAGACACATTGATCTTGATTCTGAACAGTGGAGATCTATTTTGGAGTCCACAAGTTGAGGTTTCGTTGCTAAACTTTAAGTTGTTCGGTTTATATTTCAACACTGTCGTGTTTCATCATCTTCAACAGTTGGAAAGCTGTCCTTTGTCTGATCGGATTGGTTTTTGGTGAGCATGTTCTTCACTTCTTTTGCATTATTCTGAATGCTGGAGATTGAGTTTTGACGGTTGAAATGCTACCAGTTTTATTTAGAACTATACCTCCTATTTGTGACTCTTCTTTCATTTAGTTTTCTACTTGTGGTTATTTGAGGTTAAGCCTTGTTTCTGATTGTTGTGGCTTGTTAGGATTTATAAGATAACATTTTATAGTGAATGTTATTTTCTTGGACCAATAGAGGATTTCATGGTTTTTATCCTTCATATCAAAGGAGTTTTTGCCACGTTAATGAAATTCAATGTTCTTGTGGTGAATATACTTTTGTTTGTGCATTTTTGGGCAGCATATTTATCTTGCGTTGTTATTATAATTTTACTCCTAGTAGATTCATTCAAGTGGGAAGGATTATTGTGAGTTGTGTGTAGTGATAGTGTCTTTTTCATCAGGGGTGACATAATGATAGCATTGTGATGATATGACAGTGACGTGGCTCATCCGTTAAATAATTAATGGTTTGGTTAATATTAAAATTTAATTACTCTTTATAAAAGGCTAATGTTTAATTAATAATTTTAAAATATAGAGTTCAAATATTGAAGTTTTTTTTTGGCATTTACCTAATAAAAAATTCAAATACCCACTCTTTAGTTAAAAGTGCAAATCCCATTATCTATTTTATGGGTGATGTGTAGATCAGACCGTGATTCACATTCTAGATGGAAGGTGATCTCTCAAACATTGCTTGTTGTCCTCATTGGATTCCTTTATTACAAAGGATCATAAATATTTCAATGGTGGATAATTACAATTTAATTTTATCTTTTTAAAAATTGTTAATTATAATTTTAAATTAAAATTTGTTACATCAATAAATTATTTAATATTATAAGACATACTAAAAACTAATTAAAATAATTATGAGATTATATATATATATATATATATAGATTTTGTCTGTATTATGTTAATTATTTTATATTTATTATATATACTCGTATTTTTATCAATGGTTTATTATTAAAATAATATAAAAAAAACTATTTATAAAGAGTAATTTTAAAACTATTTACCATTTTAATATTTAAAACACCAGTCATCACGGCATTTTCAAAAGTAAAGCAAAAAAGGCCACCATATGGTGTTTTCGAACATGTTCTATATATACGTATCTCTTCTCCTCTTCTTCCTCTTCTTCCTTTTACTCAATTCTTCTCCACAATTCTTCTCACCAGTTCATGTGACAATTGCCAAGCCAAAAATTAGAAACTGAAATCGAATCAAAGGTACGATATTTTCTTTTTTTATTTATATTTTTCTTGTTTTCTTTTTATTTTTATAATTATAAATTAATTTTATATTCACAAAATATTATTATATAAAATATACAAAAAGTTAACAAAAAATTAACATAAAATAAATAAATTTTTATATATAATGTCTATGTAACACTCGACATATTTTTGACATTGGATTTTGAATTTTCGACCGAAATATTTGTAGAATATTTAGAAACCGGGCCAAAATAGCATTTGGGGATCAAAATATTAAGTTATAAAAGTTAAAGATTAGAAATGTAAAACATAAGGACGAAGATGAAAAGTAGGTAAAGTTGAAGGATTAAAGTGAAGTTTGGTTAGAGCTAACCTTAAAAGTTAGGTTCGGCTGTCGAACCCATATTGCCACCTCCACTATAAATAGTGGAGGCATCCGACCAAGGAAGGAGTTTTGGCAAAAATTTGTAACTCCTCATCTTCTCGCCAACCCTCTCTAACTAAATAAAAAACCTAAGTGAACTAAAATAAGAAAATCAAGTGAAAATTGAACGTAGAACAAGGGAAAGAGAAAGAAAGTCAAGAAAAGCAAAAAGTAAGAACTTGAAGAGGAGGTTGATCCAAATCTCCGGCAGGTTTAAGAGCTTCAATCCAGGTTCATAAGATGTTAATTGGTTAGAAATGATAAAGAAAGGATAGAAAAGGAGCATGCAAATGGAAATTAGGTTAAATTGAAGAATATTGAGAAAAAATGTACTTTGACCAAATGATGAACTCAAGTGGAATGAATGCATGTTTAAATGAACTTACAGATGTTAGGAAACATGTTAGTAAGTAAAAGACAATTATGCATGAAGAAGAAATGAAGAAATAGAGATGTTTAGGAAGTTGATAAAAAATACATGTGAACATGGAATTAGGATTGTATGTGGTTGAATTGTGTTGATTAAGGTTAAATGATGTTGATGGAATGCTTTAGAGATGAATTGAGGTTGAGTTGTAGGTTTTGGGCATGAAAATTATGTTAGAACCCAGGTTTTGGCCACTGCCAAAACCCAGGTTCAGCGGCCTAAAAAGAGTTTAGGCTGCTGAAACTGGGAAGCAACTCAGAGGAAGGAAAGAAGTCTAGCTTCGGTAGCCGAAAGTGAGACTTTTGATCACCAAACCTGGTGGCAAAGGAGATTAGTGGCAGCCGAACCTGTTGCCGAAAGTGAGACTTTCGTCCCTTTATGGGTGATCTTCGGCTGTTGAACCTGCCGCTGAAAGTCTCATGTTCAGCAAATTTAAACCTAAATTGCTAATATTAATTATGCAATGATTATGTTATGTCCTATTGGGGTTTATGGGATGTTTTAAATAAGTTTCTAAAGTTATGTTAAGTATCTAATCCGAAGTCCATAATACAAAATCAAACCCCAAAAATCAGAAATAACAGTGATGAACTGAGTATTCGTCAACTACGCTCAAGTTTCCAATTGAATAGATATGAACTAAAATATTTTTATGATTATAGAAACATATGTTTTAATACATCACGACTATTACAAGTTGTTTTGCATTAGATCACGAGATATGTTATATTGCATTGATTACATGTTATGTGAAAAGTAATATTGGATGACCCATGATCTCGTATGTTATGTTGATGGCTATGGATGACATCCCTAGGTTTGTCCCTTCATGTATGCTATGTTGTCCATTTCGGCATGTCCTAATTGTCCCTTGAGAATAACACTAAAGTGATTTGGACATTCCAGGAGATATTTATATTTATATTATGATATGGTAAGAACCAGATGGCTGGAAGGAGCTTCTGGGAGCATATTTATGTTTCAGGTAGTTCCCGAAATATGGCTATGTCAACTGGAACTTACCTAGGGATCTTTCTGTGATAGTACTACCTAAGGTGAAATGTTTAACGATGTTACCTATTCACGAGCACGAAAGTATGTTTTAAATATATGTTTTATGTATATGCTCACAAAGCTATTTCAAAATAGCTTACTCGTTTTCTATCCTCCCATCCCATCCCCGATTCCTAATCCCGTTTTTCATAAGTATACAAGATGTACTAGAAAACACCGGGTAGCTCGGACGTGACACTGTGACGTAGTATATGTAAGTTTTTCCCTTAGAATATGTCAATGTTAAGGATTATGTTTGTATAATCTCATGTACTTAAAAATGTTCACGTTGGATTTTTTTGGTACTTATGTTTATGTCCACTATGATGATGTGTATGAGTATAATGTAAGGCACATGCATTAGGAATTTCATTATTCCTCAAGTTAATATTGTACCAAAAATTCTAATATATGCATGATTTTAGTATAATGTTTATGTTCATGTTAATATTTATGACTTGTTAGGGTTTTGATCACCTTCAGATGATCGGGATTCTAACGCCGATAGCAGTCGGCGTCGGACGAGTTGTTACAGTATAGTACATTATATAGATATCTCAAGTGTAAGGAAAAAAAATTAATGATCACCATAATGTCCTCTTGTACCACATCGTGTAAGTTTTTTTTATCTACTGTGGATTTCTATTAATATCTCTTTATTGCTCCGTTGCAGTGGTTTGTGCCTCTCTATCTAATTTTGTATTCCTATGACTCATTTGTGGTTTATGTGAAATATAAAAATCAAAATTATATTGACTGGTGATGGATTGATGGAAATCGCTAAAAGGAATGTTTGGCATGGGAGGAGTCTATCATTTTATAATTAGTTAAGGTGGAAGCATTGAAGGTAGGAATAAATAATATTGATGAATTTGGAAATTGAGAAAATTGGGAAAATGAGGGTGATGGGCTCATAAAAAGAGTGGAAGGCATAACATAGGATTCTTGATGAGGAAAATATGAGTAATGAAAATTAAGATGCACATTAAATTCAACAGATTAGGTAGGATTATATGTATCTTGAACTGAAGTGTTTATATGGTATCCATAATTAGGTGGTGGGACTTGTAGTACATTTTGTCTTGGTGGTACATCTACTGGAACATATCTTTTTGACATGGCACATGAGTGTTGGCGAAGGAGTGGGTTGAAATAAATGTCTAGTAGATGCACATTATTCGTCATTTATTGCTCCTAACATATCTCTTTCTCTTAATGATGGACGTGATCTTTAAGAAGATTCAGGCATATTATAAATGCATTGTAGTCTATCAACATATATAAAAGAAAAAAAAATAGAAACTATTCATAATATTAAATTTTAGAAATAATTAACAGTTTAAAATATATACCACAACATCAATTTGTGCACATTTTATTATTACTTATTCCTTAAACGAACCATTAAATATATTCGGATCTAGATCTTAGCGGGTACTTTAATGAGTGGATAGTAGCAATACGCATGTGACAATCTCTCCACACATTTATATAATGTGCATATTTGACCGTCCAATTATTATCCACATTACAACTTAAAACAGAACTCATTTGTGTTTTCTTACGATTCACGTGAACTACAAATGTCTTTTCTTCTATTTCTTTAAAAACACTTCAAATTAACATGTGGAAACACTTGACTCTAAACCAATGAGTCCATAAAGGCAGTAGCGGATGCAGGAAATTGAACCACGAGGCCCAATTTAAATAAATAAATAAAAAATAATATATATATAATAAATATACATTAAAAAATTCTAATATGAAATGAATAAAGTATTATATTTAAATACAATGATCATCGTCTATTTTTCATCAATTGAAATCTATTCATAATAACTTCATTATCATTGCATTGGTAGGAGGAGATTCCGCATCATCCTCTGTCCCAGAAATTTCGACTGGTGCAGTAGGCGGCTGCTGCACCTGTTGAGATGGTAATGGTCGTGTCGAACGCCTTGTCCTGCGTCAGGTGTTAGGTCGAGAGGGTGGTGGCGCTATTGGAGAAGTGGTAGGTTGTAGGGGGGGGTGAAGGTATTGGGGCAATTGAGGTTGCAGGTGGAGGTGAGGGGGCAGTTGGTGCTTCTGGCTGTGGTGGTTTGGTGGTTGGAGGCTTCCTTTTTTGTTTGGGGTTTTTGGGTGGTGGTGGCTGTCTATAGGTCAACTTTGTAGGAGGTGGGTTGGGGGTGGTGCGAGTGCGAGCCATAGATAGAGTCATGGAAGGGAGCACCTGCAAGAGAATCTAAAACCCAATGCAACAAAACAAACCAACAGTGGACTAGACCAGTAAGCACCAGAAAATTGGCAAAATCCAAACAGAACTGGTTACTTGCACAGAGCCTAAAGAAAAGAAATACTTATGCTAGAATGTAATAGTCAAGAACAGTAATGCAACATTGAAAAACCAAAAGTGAGAGTAGAGTTCAAGATTGCTAGCAATGCAATGATTTATGGTTCAAAAGTAGACCCAACAATATTTATCAAGC